>JANTCA010032791.1:0-15073 GCA_024741275.1 Chironex yamaguchii | reverse complement strand
ACATCCAGCTCTTACTTTTGACTCTCCCTACATCCAGCTCTTACTTTTGACTCTCCCTACATCCAGCTCTTACTTTTGACTCTCCCTACATCCAGCTCTTACTTTTCTGCTTTGATTTGACATCTTCCGTAGCCTCATTTTCGTGATTTTTACGATCCCCTGCTATAGCAGCATACTATACCATAAGTCCTGCTTTTTCATTTCTAATAGAGTGGTGTTCAGTATGTTGTCAGTCCGTCCGGATCTGCTGCTGATGAAACTGTCGTCAAAGCCAGCAATGAGCATAAAATCACCTTAGTACATTCACAAACGCGGTTGTTTCATCACTAGAAGCCACACAACTTGGCCTAGAAGTCCCTGATCATCAGATTTGATCTCGCAAATGATATGGGCGTTCACAGATAAAAGAATTCTAAGTTAATTTTGTCATCGCTGCAGTTTTTAAGCTGCAAAACTTAGAAATTTAAATATAGGACAATATTTTGTAGTTGATATTGGAGGGACGTGCTACTGCTGCTGGAACTCTGTTAGCGATGTAAGCACATAAGCTCATATGTAAGGGATAATAGATCCGTCTTGTTCAATTTTTGCATACTTCCAGTGTTCATACGTATTGTAATGTCTTGCTTAGTTGCTTGATAGCCACTTGCGATAAACGATTGTTATTATACCTACTATGTTTTTTCATATTTTCTTACAAGTTTTCACTTAGATGCACAGACATTCAATTTTAGGCATTTTCGGATGATACGAGCGCATTTTTCCTAAGATAATGTTTTGATTTGGGTTATTGTTCTGGTTGGTTAATTTAATAAATACCATGAGTGACGATGCAGAGAGGGATAAAGATCATTTGCTACTATTTTTATTGTTTGCACTGTTTAAGTTCTTGGATCCTTTGTTTTAGTGTTTTGTCATTATATGACTTAATGTGAGAAAGTTCAGGCAGAATATTATTTCGTGAAAAAAGTTTCGGACACGAATTTCTCTTGAATTTGGTCATGACGAATAATGCGGCGTATTATTTACAAAAGAATAAAGAAAGACGTTCCATCTCACTTATTAATTTGATTTTTGGTGAGAAATCTCATGGTTCTCTCTGATCATCAGTCTTAGGGATGGACTTCTTTATGTGGAACAAGTTTATAAAACTTTGCTACCCAATCAAAGCTTGTAACGACCTATGGAGTCCTGTAGTGTTTAATTAACAGAATTATGGGAAAGGTACGAAAACTGCAAATAATTTGCATTGTGTCTAAGTAGACATATTATACTTCGATTTTACTATTCAAGCCCTGTTGCTGTCGTAAGTTACAAACTTTTTCCGACATTTTTTTGGACACAATAACGAAAAATTGCCTTACATAAATCTGAGCCCAAAGCACAGAAAAGCTAGGGCCTAAAACTCTGTTACTCAAAGGGCTCCAAACGAACTTAGAATTTGCAGGTATAGGATTAGGAAAACAATTTTATTACAATCGCTTTGTTTAAGCTAGTTATATTAATATTCTGCAAACGATAAATTTCGCATACTTGCATGGAATTGAAAATACTAGTCTTTGTCGACTCAGTGGAAGCGATGGATGTTTGAAGTTTATTGTGTCTTGAGTCGTAAGCTTTTTCAGAGCTACATCACGAGAGATCCTTCTCCCATCTTAAGTTTTTTTTCAAATGTCCTCCTTCCGTCAGCTGGGGCTGGTGCGGAAAGCAACAGAAGAGCGAATTGACGCCATCCTGTGTCCCACAACACCCACATTGGCAGTAATTTAATATTTTGTCTCCTCTGTTATTTTTAGTTTGTTGGTTTGTACGCTAGTTAGAAGTACATTTTGGCTTAAATTTACAGATGTATTATTTTCATAACCATTTTGCTCTTGGGATCAGGAAAAGTACTCTACTAGCATATTATGTTAAAGGCTACTACCCAAAAGCGGATAAATTGAATTTAACATTGCAAGGTCTTTAATTAAGATGGTGTTGTGTCCTCGCTGCCGTAAGCAAGTTCAACGACTTCTCCTTACAGCAGCGGGAAGTGAAGAAAGGAGAAAAGGGGAAACAGAAAAAAGGGAATTGTACGCTTGCCTATATGTGTTGAAATTAATAAGTCTTTTCTTTCTTTCCTTTCCTTGCAATGAGAAGGTTTTCGGTTGTTTGTTTATTTCCTTTGCCTTTTAAACGTATACTCCTCTATCTGAGCTAAAAGTGTGTATAAATGAAAGAAAATTACCCCCTTTTGAGCATGAGTGGGCCAGCGTGTCTTATTTATTGAGTTTCAAATGATTCCCCTTGTAGCCTTTTACTGGAGGATTATTACTGACGTTAGCCTTACCTTTGGTTGACTGGGCATTCTGTTAGGATTATTGACCCCATAGCATCAGTTTTTCCGATGGCTTTCTTAGTATATATGTTGGACCCAGTCTTGCTTAATCCTTGTTTGTCTACTGTAATTTTAAAGTGGAAAGAAACGTTCCTACTTTGTTATCATGGGGCCAGTGTAAGCTATTCCATGTTTTGAATTATATGTATTTGTTCTATGGTGTCTCATTGCAAGGAATGATGACAGGCGTCCGATGTATAGAAGGTTAATGGAACAGAATTAGGAATGCAAATGAATTAGCAAAGATGTTACAAAAGGGAAGGAAATATTCCAACAATGAATCCTAACACTAACGTGATAAACTAGTAAACACTAGTATACACGCTTTTTTAAATAAGCAGCTGCTTTATAAGCAACAGTACTCAAATTTGAAAAATTAGGAAGCAACTCCAGTACTAGTAGATTTTGACCTGCTGCCCAAATAAGCAACTAAAGTACATTTTCGTATATTTTATGGTGCGTTTATTACTAAAAAAGAGTTAAACCAGCAGCTACTTGCGTGATGGTTGAAGTATATCTTGCTGCTTTATGGCCTTATTCATTTATAACAACGGGCAGGGGAGCATCCAGAAATTACGTACGCTCAAAGTCATTACTTCTTTCTTGCATTTTTATTTTACTTTGGCACAATGGTTTTCAAAATTTAAGCAACCACTTTAGCAACTTCAGTACTAATTTTGCCTTAAAAATGTCAACGTGACTACTGACCAAAATCCTAAGTTGCTTATAAAAAAAGGGGAATACTAATATAGCAATAATAAGGTAAGTTGGATACATACAAATTATATTTAACTACTTCAATGTCAGCTAAAAAGGTCCGCTTTTAGGAATTAGTACTATTCCAAACGATCTGATCTTTGACGTGGGATCCTACTATATTACGATGTAACAGAAGCTCTACCAATTTAGTTCTTTTACCATCGTACTTTTCGTTCTTAATCCAAAAAGTGATGTCACCTTCAAGTTTTTGTTTGAAGTTTTCGGATATCCATCCTTTGGCTTCTTCAGTCGAGCTCAGTTCTGTCCATCTTGTCATGTGTATGATATGTGTAAGTGTAAAGGTGATAAGTTTTCTAAGCTGGGCTCCGGAAGCATTACTTGGTAGTCCGAAAAACTTTTTCCGAGATTTATAAATGGCATTTTCTATTCTTTGGAATAGGTCGGTTGTCGCTTCGCAATCTGTCATGATGTGGTGTTTGGAAGTGTCAATTTTGAGACATAGCCGACATCTGCCTGTTTCATCTTCATTGAATTTTTTCACAGTATAAGGGCTTGTAAAGTTGAGGTGGATCTGAGACCATACTGACGAAGTCACATGACTCATCTGTGCCTCCTAATTGCATCTCCAAATGCTGTCTCATTTCAAGTTTGACAAGCAGGTGTTGTTTTGCCACTTAGCAATATATCTTGGTCCCTGCTTGCTTAAGATGGAGTCAACATCTTCCAATTTAAGTTTGTCTGCTTCTTATTGTCAAAAAGGAAGTGTCTTTTGAAAGGTACCTTTTGGCCTGTTTACAATAAAGGTATTTATTCTTTTTATTACCTTAAGCGTGGCCTTATTTTGATCTTTGGTGCCACGAAGACTAAGTTTTCGACTGTGTATACATTATTTTTCTGCAATTGATTATCTTCGCAAAGTATGTTTCCGTTCTCATCCAGGATATTGCAGTTGTAGAAGATCTCTGCGTTTGGGTGGATGGTTTGGCTTGTCTTTACTTGAAAGGGAGAATTAGCCCATATCTTCAACATATTACTGTAGAAAGGGTCTTTTGTTTTTGTTTTTGTTTTTGTCAAAGCATAAGTACTTTTCAGGATGTCCATGCCTTTGTAGCCGAATGTTTCACTTAAACTTTCGGTGGCAAGTGCTCTCTTGAACTAGTCATTGGGACATTTGAGCAACGACTACAGCCATTCTAGTCTTGAGTGTTGATTTTGTCCTGGAGGTTGATTAGCTGAAGTACTCCATTGGCTTTGGAGGACATCAAAATTTCTTTCTTTGTTTGATGTTTTCCAGTCCAAATGAAGTCAACAACCTTGCACTCTAAGATATCTAGAACTCACTTGGTAATGTCTTATTTCGGTTCTATACCACAGGCGTGATACGAACAAGACATTGACGCATCTTACCCTACCTGTAATAGACAACTTGCTACTTTTCAAAAAGTTGACTCTTTTTACGATCTTATTAACTTGTTTTTCATAATTATCTCCTGGCTTTACGTTGTTTCTTGGCCAAAGTCAAAGGCTTCTGTTGTGGGGCCGTTATTACACAATTGTCTTACTAATATTTCTTGTCATGATTATTACTATCGCTATCGTACCAGTGATGATTATCATTATTATTTCTGTTGTTTATTTCCGTATATGTTGAAGGCAGTAACGTAGATGGACTTTCCCATTAGAATATCTCTTAATCCATTTAGCACACTAGTGTTGCCAAGGTAAAAAAGAAACCTGTCGGTTTCTCTCGGGTCATCCTTGCTACCTTACAGATGGAGCGTTTCAAAACACAACAATTGGAGGTTCCACCGAGATGAAAATACCATGTAAACTAACAAGACTGCTAGCGGAAATAGCCTAGGAAACTCCGACATGAGATGGAATTTAAGATCATTTGGTATTAAAGTAGTTGTTTATAGGAATATATATAAACGAATTTTCAGGACCAGTCGTGGAAATACCTGGGAATCTTCCTACATTTTTAAATTTAAATGGGATAACTTCACAAGTTTTAACATTTTACAATTCGAAGCACAGTTAATTGGAAGTGAAGAATGAAGGACAAAAATGGCGGAATGTGTCAAAGACAAGCCATTAGTCGCAGCGCGCTCCCATTCCTTAAACAATAGGATCTTCGTGTATAACATCACGAATATTTGACCTCACTCCGATCTCGCACTACAGGACACAACCGTCAGTATTTGAAAGGCGCTATTGCATGCTTCACTGATCTTGGTGCCTTGTACTGATCTTGGTTAGAGTGAGAGCATGAAGCATTGTGTGTCGACAACCGTCTCCCTTTTTTCTCCCGTAGGTTATGGATCATTAGGGATTGCAGCCCCAGTTCTGTGCTAGATATTGCCATTGCAAGAATTGATTGGGAAATTGTATAGAGTAGTAACAATAGGCAGTAGACACAATTCGTGAAGTTCAAAGTTTTCACCATGCATCGTCAATGACGCATTTTTAATACAACAAAGCTCAAACATTGTACTCAATCCTCAGTTGCATCAGATCAGGTTGGAGTAACTTCATCATTGTGAAAGATAATCAGTACCAACTTTATTTAGAACGTTACGAATATCGGCGTTGCATAACAGATTCAGTGTCATACCCCTACCCCCAAAAATTTTCGTAAGGGTTTGCAACCTCCAGCCCCAATCGCTACGTACTTTTTGAACGGCCCCTTACCCGTAATTGATGATGTAAAACAGTCTGCTGCTCAGCTAAGAAAGGCCACTGCTGATTATACTCAAGTCTTCTCTCATTTAAATGGAAACGAAAAAAAGCAAGAAATCAGTATATTGAAAGACTGCGAAAGGCAGTTACAAGCAGAGCCGCACCAAGCACTCAATGAACATGAAATCAAACTGAAAGGCAACGATCCTGTTTCTATATGCAAGGAGATTGCCATATAGCAAGAAAGGAAATTGACCAGCATATGCAGGAATTACTGAACAAAGAAATCATTGAACTTTCAAAATCTCCATATGCATTGGCTGTTGTTCCAGTGAAGAAGATGGGTCATTATGTATGTGTGTCGACTACCGTGCTCTAAATGCCAAGACAATTGCTGGAACTTTTCTAATTCCCCAAATAGACGAGTCACTGGATAAGTTAGATAGAGCCAACTATTTTACTGTGTTGGACTAAAACGGTGGATACCATTATATACCAACTGCAAAGGATAATCAAATGAAGACAGCCTTTGTCTTACCAGGAGCAAAATATCAATGGAGAAGCGGACTTAGAGGACATCCTTTTTTTAGACCTCTGAGAATCGGGTAAGTGTTTGTGAGGAAGCCATTTACTTTCACATGTCCACTAGTACCATTACATATATTTTTCACTGATTTTAAGAAATTTTCACTAAAACCATACTGTGCACTTTCACAATGACGTCATGGTCTACACTATCAAATGCTTTCTCCTGGTCTAGAAAGATTATTGCTGCTCTAATATTTTTAGAATTAGCATATTAGATAAGATCTCTTCTTATGTGACAGTTGTCGGCTATTTTTCTGCCTGGGAGACAAGATTGGCTTTCATGCACCAATTTGTGTGTCACGTTATTTAACCAGGAGGATAATACCTTTGTAACAATTTTCAGGTCAGTATTAAGCAATGAGTTGGATCTACAATAGCCTAGATTGTGCTTGTCATTTTTTGGTTTCTGAGTAATTCTAACAAGATCTTTTGGGGGGAGGTAGAGAGTTCTTCCTTGTCAGAGATGCATTTTATTAGTGCAAGTAAATCGCTTTTCAGAGTGCTGAAGAAACATCTGTCCTATTGGTATGCTGCCCTTATCTGGGGTTTTGTTCAGTGAGCATTGAAAAGAGCTGTTTCTGTTTCTTTCAGATTTATTTTGGCTTCACAAAACTCAATTTCAGCTGGTGACAATCTGGCCTTAGTTCTTTCTGAAATATTACTTTGTAGTTCACAGTTAACAGATCATTTGTTTTATAGCACTTCATAGTATCTCTTAGCAATTTTAAGAGGTCGTGGTTGTTGTGCTTGAGCTGTTAATTTCGTCGTGTAAGCTACAGATTACATTCTTGTGATGAAGAGATTGTTTAAGTTTAGCAAAGTGTTTTAAATCTGGTTTCTTTTCCTCAAAGTTTGTAAAGCAGGATCTGACAAAATGTCCTTTCGCCTTATGTCTTTCTATATCTTGGAGCTTCTCTCTAACATTTTGCAATTTATCAAGAATGTCAGCTTTACCTTCCCAGTTCAACCTGTAGCTTAAGTAACTCTTCTTCCACTTTTTTCCTGCTATTGTTTAGAGTGCTATAGCCCATTGCTAGTGTCCCTACTAGGGTTTTGTTGCATCCCACCATAGGCAGGGCAATGGCTGTAAAAATCTGATTTCTCACCTAACCTAGAAAGTATTGATGTAATCAAGTATGGAGATTCAGAATCCAAGATGGGCACCTTAAAATTTTGCTTCAGTATCACGTGATTGGTGACGTCATCGAATATGGCCAAAATTGTAAAAATCCATCATAAATTCATGTACACTTGCTGGATTTTGCACTAATATGTCTTATTCGAAAGTTCTAGTCAAGAGCTTTCAATTGATGCATCAAGCTATCTGATTTGCTGACATCTGCAATTTTCTGTTGACGTCTCAACTGAGGTTCGACTTGAAATCTACCGTTACTAATAAATACCGATTAACAAAATGAACATAAGTGAAAATCACAATGATTGCTCTCTGACCATCAACACAAAGATGCCCTGGTTGTTTTATGCCTCTATTTACACATGCTATATCAGCAAAACAAGCAAAGAAACAACAATTAACAAACACCAGTCACGATTTGTTACTCGATAAGGCTCATCATCTATAATCTGAATCCGCGCATAAAATAATGTGTGTAGGCTCGATTTTGCAGCAATAGATCTTATTCGAAAGTGCACATCAAGAATTCTCGATTGATGTACAAAACTGTTGAATTTGCTGACATCTGCAATTTTCTGATGACTTCACCAATGGATAGAAACTTGTTCGAAATTCACCTAATATGGGCTGTAAATGTTAGCAGAGTACACCTGTTCACCTGTTGCAAAGGCAAGAAAATGAACGAGAAATTGAACAAATGTTACAGCGAATGGCTTCTAGCAGAGAAATTCAATGCAGTAAACAAATATTATTCTATCAAACAGGTTAGATTTGGTTTGTGCCGTGGGTGGTCGGGATACAATATCAACTGCTTGAATTTGTTCACTTCTGGTACCACTCACACGGCCTTAGACATATGTTCAAAAGAAAATTGTGTGCCCAGAGAGAGAGAGAGAGAGAGTCCATTACTGTTGATAAAACGCAAGTGTTGACATAGAAAAAGTTAAGTCATGTTTATCTGTTGAACTTATGAGTTAATCTTGCTTGTTATGTGGTGATCTTATCAAGAAGAAGGATAAAATTAGTTTTCAAAGATGAATGCCGGGTCTCCCTAAAAGAACAAGCAAAGATGTGGTCAAAAATCAAAATTTCAATTTAGGATTCTCTCTTCAATTTTACTAATGTGTACTCAAAGATCGCAGGAACCACAGAGGCCTTTGGAAAGGCACACACAAGTTGCAGAACAACATTCCGTGCGCGAGCAGAAGCACGTGAAAAGCAGTATGGTTGCATTTCAGAATGTCCCCTTCATGAAGCTTGCATTTCTGCAATACCTATCATGTCACTAAGAAGCATATCCCGCCGCTCTGTCAGTCAGCATCTTTTGGAAAAGGTTGCATACGTTTTTAACGAAAAAAGGCCTTTAGATTCAAAACCATTCAATAGTGGGGGACTGGGCAGATGCATAGAAGAAAGATCAGCTCAAAAATTTCTTGTCAGGAAGGATGAGTTTTTGAAGGACGTTGAACATCGTTTTCATGTTGCTGCAACTCGATTGCACCTGGCTGTTAGTGGAGAATCACATGATATATTTGCTGCCGATGTTTTCTATCATCAGTCGTGCTATCTCAGATTCAGTGCCAGTGCTTCCTCATCCAGTGCACACGTCGAAGAGGGTGCAGAGAAAACAAAGATCGATGCCTTGTATGAGTTCTACGGAATGATTAGAAAGAAAATTCTTCGTGAAAAGAATGCTTACATGTTGAGTGACTTGCTGCAAGAAATTAAAGAATTAAGTGAACACAGAGATGTAGAACCTCCTACCGCTAGCACAAGTGTAATGAAGAAAAGATTGGCTTCTGAGTTTGAAGACACACTAGGATTTTATTCTACAGGACATGTAGTTATTGTTTACTCAAGTGATATGAATCCATTGGAGTATACGGCAGCCACCCTAAAAGGACATGGTCTTCGAGATGAAGACCTAGTAAGAGCATGTGCAAAAATGATAAGGAGAAGATCAAAATGATGAATAAGGATGAAGATGGTGTTTGGCCTTACACACCAGATAAATTGCTATCCACGCTTCAGCAAGGTCCAATGCAGGAATTTTATAATTTGATTTATGAGTCGTTTGATCCAAATTACAAAATCAATGAGTATGGATATACAGTTACCAGTTCTCGAAGGACGGCTACAAAAGTTTGGTCAACGGCTTCTGACTGGGAGATTTTCTAATGCGAAGAAAGAAAAATGCCAAGCAAGTGTTGTCTGAGATGACTTTGCATCGGCCGACAAGCAGCAAGCACTCTGTGGTAATGCTCCATAAAATGAACACTTGCATATCATATAATGACATTTTAGAGCAGAATCGAGCATGGGTTTGATCGCGTCTGGATCCGGCAGAATTTCAAAAGGAATGCTAAAGGGGATAGCTACGCATGCAACAATAGATAACAATGATGGCTGCCAAGATACCATAACTGGGAAAGGAACCACTCATGACACCAACTACACTCTGTTTCAGCCAGTTTTGCCAGGTAATTCTTGTACTTTGTGCTGCTTTACTTTTAATTCTTATCATATTACATTCATACGAAGCGTTTTCTTTTCATCTTTCTTTGCAATAGAAAAATGCAATCAAATCGAGGAATAGGATTTCTAGCTGTTCTAAAAGAGAAACTGATTCGAATGGTTTTCTAATGCTTTTTAAAGAATTTATCAAATGTTTATAATAATAAGTGAAGCTCCAGCGCCAGTCAGTCGAACCTTGCATAATAAATGTGTAAAAATGACCCTGGATCCAGGCTCTTTTGCAGAATAGCTAAAAGGTCTTTTCGTACATTGCAACCCCTCTCGCTCGGTTTTTCCAACAATACTGATCACCTAACTTTATTTTACTAAAACCAATTCACTGCCAAATCCTTGGAAACGGAATTAATTGCCACACTGTCCACCCCAAAGAGCCCCTTCTCTCTAAGACGAAAACAAGATATCATTCATAAGTGTAGAATTTGTTACTTTGTTGTTTCCAATAGAAAAAGTGATCATTATTTCCCCTTGACACATAGTGGACTTTCTTTCCTTTAGGGGAAGATTTTTATTCAGAGCAAGACTCTCAAAGAAACCTTGAATTAGCAGTTGACCTTGATGAGATTCAAGAAGCTCCAAGTTTCAATATCGGCCAAAAGAATTCCCCTCCATTATTCCATTATTGACATATTGACGATGATAAAAGTCCGATTCTAGGATGGTGCATGCAGAAGGATGTTATTTGGGCAATATTAGATGTGTTACCTAGCACAGTAGCTTTAGAACCTTTTGGTTCATGGACAGTTTTTAATAAAGCTAGGAAACAAACAAATCATTGGAATATTTACCTTTAAAAATAGGGAAACAAAGAAATCATTGGAATATTTACCGGTTATTCCCGAGCCACCAGAATATCATATTTGCAAGAACTTGCTCGATACTCTTCTTGATTTAATGAAGGAGCAGGAAATTAATCATATCTTTGCCCATACTGATGAGCAAGTATAGGCAAGACTAGCACACATTCTATGGAAATTTCCTGACACATATGAGAAAATAATAATTCTTATGGGAGGATTTCATCAACTGTGCATACGTCAACAGATACTTCACAAAAGGCATTCTTGTATGGGATACAAAGATTGGTGGATTGTTGCTGGAGTCATTGCAGCTGGATCAGCTGACAAAGCAGAGGAGGCAGGCCACTACTACAGAAATATGTACTTACACAAGGAGAGTACATTGGTTCAGCACAGAGCTGAAATCCTCACATCAAATTTTGCAAATGTCTCCCCTCAGCTGATTGAAGCCCTCCAGTGTTTGAAGTCAGAGCCAAAACCTTGCAAATCTAAACCTTGTGAACGCAAGAAGAACGCAAACTTCAAGAAGCTATACATAAGAGTCATTTCTCCAGGACAAGAAAGGGAATGCCAAATGACTGTCGCATACCTTCAGGATGTTTCAACCTTACTCGCAGTTGTTTCAGCCGTCAGGGAAGGTGATCTTGAAAGGCATTTGCAAGCAGAACAAGAAATGTTAAAGTATTGCTTTACATTTGATCATATAAATTATCCTCGCTATCTGTCATTTCAGCATGTTTTCTTACGAGATTTACAGCAAAGAAACCATCCTGGAATCACTGATTTGAAATAATCAAGGATAGTCCTCCATGCTTGCCTTCAGAGTACAAACGTGGTTGTCGTCGCAAAGGACACAGATTTCCTAATCTTCCTTTTGCATGCATATGAAATTGTGAGACCAAAGTGCAGCAGGTATATGAAGATAGATCATGAGAAATTTGTAGATATTGGCAAAGTTCATGCATTCTTAGGAAACAGAGTTTCAAATGTCTTGCCACAAATTCACGCCATAACCGGATGTGACACAACATCATTCTTCTATGGAGTTGGAAAGGTCAAGATTCTCAAAAAGCTAATGAAGCAAGATAGCCCACTCACTTTGTTACATGAAATAGGAAGATCAGAGAGCTTAACAAAGGAAGTAATGACAGATGCCACACGCTTCGTTCAAACTGTTTTATACAATGGGAAGCTAGACGAATCTTTGGTTGAAACACGTATTCGATTGTACAAAGGACTGAAGACAAAAAGTTCTGAAGCACTGCCACCGGATCCAGACTCTTTGTCACAAGCTTTTCTTTGTGCACACTTGCAGTCATACTACTGGTTGCTATTTCAAGAGGCACAACTAAAAGAGATTAACATTGATGAGAATGGATGGTACATCGATGTTGAGCGAGGAGTTGTACCAGTATGGTTTACAGGTAAGGGAAAATATTTTCAAACTTCTTACTTTCATCTGCTGCCTGATTCGCATATCACCAAAAGTCCTTATCCATACCAAATCGTTCTGTGAAACTGTGTTGTCAGCTACATGAAATTCTAATAGAACGGCATTCTTCCTTTTAGTTATTCTGCAATTCATGGTTTTTGTTTTCAATTTTTAAGGTGACCAATTCCCTTCATCATTTTGTTCAAATTGTCGGTGCAAACAAGCAAAGAAACAAGCAGACTGTGTGGCGTATTATGAAGATGAAGAAAGTGATGTCAAAGGAAACGAAATAGAGTGTCTTGAATTCAACAAAGAGCTAGAGTTTATCTTTTTGGTGATTCCACAAATGAAGATGATGATGACGATGAAGATGAGACTGATTGGATCCCATAAGTCATGACATGTTTATTCATTACTTGTTTGTTTGCTTGATTTTCTGATATAACATGCGTAAATAGAGGCATAAAACAACCAAGGCATCTTTGTGTTGATGGTTAGAGAGCAATCATAGTAATTTTCAGTTAGTTTCATTTTGTTAATCGTTATTTATCACTAACGGTAAATTTCAAGTCAAACCTCATTTGTGACGTCATCAGAAAATTGCAGGTGTCAGCAAATCAGACAGCTTGACTCAAGCTCTCGACTAGAACTTTCGAATAACACCTATTAGTGCAAAATCAAGCAAGTATACATGAATTTATGACGGATTTTTACAATTTTGGCCATATTCAATGACGTCATCAATCACATGATACTTAAGCAGAATTTTAAGGTGCCTATCTTGGATTCTGAATCTCCATACTCGATTACATATGAAACCATCAACACTTTCTTGGTTTGGTGGGAAATCAGATTTTTACAGCCATTACCCTGCCTACCATTTCTCTCTTGCTCTTAAAACTATCCTTTTGGATTCGAAAATCTATCCACAATTGCCTTATAATATCAGCACATTTTTGGTCGCTCAAAAGCGAGATATTAAGACACGTATCCCCACTATCTGTTTTGGAGCGATATTTCCTAGTAGTTCCACGAGGACCATCATATGATCGCTTCATTGTGTCTGTATGAACTCACTTCTTTCTATCTTGCTCTCTTGAACGATATTTTACATTATCAATGGTAAATCCTTTCAGTTTGGGGTGCTTAGCCCCAAAGCAATCAACTAAGTCCTAGTTGGTGCAAATTTCGCTCCATTTTCCAGCTAGTTGCCGGTCATTTGTGCTAAGTTTATAGGAATTTATATCAATTTCGTCAACTATAAAGTTGAAGTCACCAATGACAAATTTAGTTTCTTATATAACTCTTATAGTAATGCAGTTTTGTTCTCTCTTTGGAATGTATTTGGTGGGCCATACACTCCTGTGACTACTTGTATTTCCCGACTTTCAACAAGTATTTTAACCGTTAAGAGCCTGCCTTTGCATATTTTGGAGTTTTTTTCAATATTTCCTATTTTTTTGATAAAAATAATGCTATTCCTACGCATTCATCCTCACTTTCTTTATGTCCTGAGAAAACTTGTTGGTATTTAATATTCAGGGTGTTAAAGATGGGGTTGGCTATAAAGTCTTGTGATAAATGTGTTTCTACTATAACACAAATATCAGTCTTTAGGGTTTCAAATTTTAATTTTAGAAATCTGGTTTTTTCACTACCATTAATGTTTTGAGTAAGCCACTGGCATTCCACAGTAGCACACTGGTCATTGGAAAGTATAAATAGGCTTCATTACTCTTTTATTAAAGGTGATCTGTATTGAGTGTTCAATTACCTTCTTTAATTCCTTTGTAATTTAGTTTCCAAAGTAGGCCTCCTTTTTGCTGGTCTCTTAAGAGGCATGATAGAGGAAGAGTCTCTCTTTGCTCCTTGGTTTGTTTTTACAAATATGATATAGCTCGAACTAAACTTTTAAATCTGGCACTCACTGGTGTCATGTCTCCCAGTTCATAATTTGCAACCAAACCGGTATTCTTTTTGACTTTGACATATCCGTCCCTAATTACAAATCTTCTATCATTAATAATTAAACCTGGAACCCACTTGCTGTTTTTTCAGGGAAGTTGGCAGTCCCAATTTGATTGAAATGTAGTTGGTCCTCTTCGTAATGGCCCGTCTCGGTGGTGTCCATGCGGAGGACCCTGGTCTGTTTCCCATTTTTGGTTCCTGCCTTGAAGGCTTTCTCTAAAGTTTTTCTATGGTCTCCTGTGCCCTCTTTTGCTGGTGCTAACGGGGATGCGATCAAGAGCAACTTTTTCACCGGACCCGTTTATAGAGCGGCTCTTACTGTTGCTGTGGTTGCATTAATCTCTTTTTCCATTTGTAGGTTAAAGTCTCCGGGGATCAATTTGTTGATAGGTTATTTAATCCTCCCACAACTACAAACTTGTCATATTTAAGTAAGCTGGCATATTAGTAAGTGAAATTGCGAAGTGCCCTAACCTGCCACCAGGGACACAGACAGTATCTGCTGTACTAGCAGTTTCGTCTCCTCTCCTCAAAGTAGAGTCTGAGGTAACTATGGTTCTTGTCGGATCGTCTCTCTCCTTTCTTTCTCTCTGAAACGTCTCAAGAGATGGCATTTTATCTACCGTGGCACAGCTATAGCACATGTAGGGTTGTCCATGGTAAAATACTTTAACAGGTATTATCTCTTCTCCTACCCTAATGCTTTGTTGCCTTTCCATATGGCAGTCCAGTTCGATCAGGATGGATCGTTTCCCATTTAATATGTCGCCTTGAAAATTTGCGACATTGCGCTAAAATCATACTTAAAAGCTATTTTCGTCTGACACTCCTCAGAGTATGAA
>JANTCA010032780.1:0-21097 GCA_024741275.1 Chironex yamaguchii | reverse complement strand
TTTTTACCCATCCCCTAAAATACTTCCACATTTATTACCCTGTTGTTGTATGAAATCCTCAGCATCTGATGATAGCGTCACATTTTGCATACTTTTGGTCTTTTTGCCATTTCTTTTGTAAACACCAAGGTTGCGATCTGCAGCATATAAAATCCTCTGCAAACGTTTTTAGTAAAGCATCTTCCTATTACGTTAGCCACTATTCTGTCATTGAATGAAGTTGAATGAATCACTTGCATGACAACGTGACCTAACCAGCTAACATAAATCAAGCAACCTGAAGCATAGATGTTAGAGGTTCTACAAAAGAAAGGATTGAACATGATTTGTGAAACCTGCACTTGACAAGACTTCGTGAATTTTAATAGATTACTGCACTCAGCTAATTTCCTGCAGTTGAAGTTTGAAAAGAGAAGATGCATAACATGCTATCATGAGTTGCAAGAAAAAATGTCTGTTTAAAAGTACAGATGGTACATTCTGGAAATCATTATTTAGCTTATAGTAAGTAACACAGTGAAACGAAAATTTAAAACAAATTTCGAGCAACACATTTCTGTAACCAGTTTGATCTTAAACTATTAAGAATTAGCTGTCACCATACCTAGTAAATGATAAATAATTAACAAATTATCCTGTTTTACTCATCATTATAACAAATGCCTGGATAACACTTTTAATGCATTATCGTTAGAAAGTTTCTATCTTTCTAAAACTCTCAGAGAGTCGAGATAAATTGTTTCCCTGCCCACAATAAAAAGCTTGTCATTCTGCTTGAAAGGCAAACGTAGTATAATGGCGAAGTCCTACAAAAAGAGTTGGTATTCTTCAATAGCAGTCTTACTTTTTTATCAGGATGGGCAAGCAGAGAAATGTCCCCATTCAAAGAATAGTATAGTTGTCAGATTATGATTGGCAGCCTGGAAACTTTCTTACGACTGTCAAACTTGACCAGTGTTGTGGAACAACTGGTCTTCACATATGGAACATTTGCTGGGCAAGACATTAAAAATAAACTAGAAGCACTCCAAGAGACCAAACCCCCGCCAAGCCAGTACTATTATTTAATTAATAATGTTTTCCCTAGTCTGTTACTCAGGGGTACTTCGAGTTTGCTTGCGTAAACAACTGATTTAATTTTACACCTTCTCGTCTTTGAAGGTGCAAAATGCTATTGTGGGTGATATTTTGCTTGTTAATCCTTAAGAGATAATAGTGTAAGAAAATCTCTTTCTCTTCTTGTTTCTTCTTCTTTTCTTGTTGGCTTATCTTTCACTAGCACTTTGAAGCTTTCATTCCAGCATCCAGATCCGGATGTCCAGGGAAAAGTAGACAACAGACAGACAGCCGAACTACAGACACGTAAAGAACAGACAAACAAACAAAAAAGTAAACGCAGCTCAAAACATGACCTCCTTGACGAAAGTAACAAGGAAGAAATTGACCTTTCATTTCTAGTTACTTTAGCTTCCTCGATAAGAGATTTGTTCTGTGAATAAGACTAATGAATAAGACTTAAGTCTTTATGTCTTGTGTATGCCATTATATATGAGACAATCAATGTAAAAATGCATTTACTTCAAAAGCACAACTAATCTGGACAGAAAACAACAATATGTAAGAAGATGAGCATTATGTTTTACCTATAAAAATCCGGCTGTTCTTATTGACAAGATTGTCTTATCTCTGTCTTTTACAAGTTCAAAGTGGTCAAAAATTGATACAAATATTTCGTTAATTTTATGGAGCATGGTTTATTCGAAAAATTCGAATGTGACATGTTTAGGAAAATTAGTCAATAACATCAATATCCTGTAGCCAATAACCGGCGTCATCAGCGCATATGATCTAAGAAAGGCTTAACCATAACATCCCTGAATGTTAATGGGCTTAGAAGTCACCTAGATAAAGTTAAAATACTAATGAATGACTTGGAAATATTGAGACCAAACTAGATGCCTCAGTTGACCAAGATGTTACCAAAACTGCTGATTGTAATCAGAAACGTCTTGATAGATCTAATTTTGGAGGAGTTATCTCTATATATGCTAGAGATGTAATCAAACTCCTTGTCAGAAATGATATTGGCAATTATACTTTTGAGATACTTTGTATTGACGTTTAACCGCGAAAATCAAGGCCATTGTCTGGTCTAGGCTCCTAAGCAATCCAGTCAGCCATCAGTTTGCTCAGGCTGAGAAACTCCTTTTGTACAAAGGGAGTAAAGAGATCATGCTAATGGGGGACATAAACTGCGACCTGATAGCCACTCCAGATATATCCAAAATCTTGACCAGCTTTTCAGTTTCAAATTGATTATCGATGAACCATCTAGGGTAATGCTCACATCCTCTACACTTATTGATCATATAACTACACTTATTGATCATATAACAACAATATCTTTTGAGAATATTTTAGAACCAGGGGGTGCACAAAGTATCCTTGAGTGACCACTACATGGTCTTCTGCAAATACAAACTTAATGCTATGGTCGGTGGAGGTTATAAGCTGGTGATAACCAGAAACATGAAACATTTTAATGAAGAGTCATTTTTCGCTGATATCTCCAACCTCTGTTGGGAAGAGTTGGTTTATAAAACTGATAATACTAACACAATGGTCAGTGATGGGTGGTCCAGGTGATATGCTTTGACGGAGAAACATGCACTCATCAGAGACATGAGGATTTCAGATAAGAACTCCCGCTGTGTATATAGTGAGTTAAAGTTCTCGATCAACTAAAGGGACGAGTTCAAAAAGCTGCTATTAAGCATAAATCTCCTGCTATGATGCGCTGCTATAGAAGGCGCAAATTGTGATGAACTGCCTTAATGTCTCGCGAAAGAACAATACTTTACTAATACGATTATTGAGAGCAAAGGTAACATAAAAGAAACATGGAAGAGAACTAACGAGCTTATCCACAAGTGAAGTAAATCTACAAATATAACCTCTCTTGGAGATGGTAATGGTGAAATACAAGGGAAAAGGGAAATTTCTAATACTACAAATAGTAAATTGGAGGTAAATTGGAGTAAATTGGAGATGGCAAGACTACCGACCTTCGGTTACCCAAGAAAATCTCCTCAAATGGGCAGAAAGGTTTCTCATATAGAGAAATGACAACTTAGAACAGCTTACCATCAGAACCAAAGAAGGCATCGAACCTTGCTACCTTTAAAAGTTGCGTTTCTAGTAATAACTAGGCATTTTTAGCAAAATAATTATTGTAAATAGGTTTTTATTACTTATTTTAATTGTAATTAGGTTCGAACTTAATTTTATACATCTATAATGTATTTTGTATTTAGATAGAGTTCCCCTTGTAAAGCAGATACAACTGAAGGGCTACCCACCTTAAATATCAAAGTTCTGTCTTTTGTATTCTTTAAAATTGTATTTTAAGGGTTACTGAAAGACGTTACATAAAAACTATCGAATGTTACCGATTGAAACAAGAATTTTGTAAAAGAAACGTTCTAAACTTATGGACAGCAATGGCCATTTCGAGTAGGGACTGGAATCTTTCTGGGATCATGCTTGATCTTATCCACATTTTCTTCCTCTTCATTGCTGAAATGATCTTTCTGTAATAGTAGAGCTGACAGAGACGGCCATAGCAATGAAGTAAACCTGACATACGATTGGGTATGCTTCTATCAAATTGAAATCTGGGTGACAGATAATTGCAAGTGAAAGAATGAACGAAGTTGGCCTTGTTCTTCTCTGTTTCTCAACTACTGCATTATGCGTAACAAGTCTACCTGTCACCTGTTTACCAGCACATACGACCCTCGCCACTCTGATTTGTGAAAAATCTTCATCTATGCATTTGTCAGCTTGGCAATAGACATCACCACGATCATTGTCATGATCATTGTCATTGGCATCATCATTATCATTATCATCATCATCATTGTCATCATCATCATCATTATCATCATTATTATTATCATCATAATTGTCATCATCATCATTGTCATCATCATTGTCATCATCATCATCATTCTCATCATCATTATCATCATCATCATCATCATTCTCATCATCTTCTTCGTCATTGTCATGATAATCATCATCCTCGTGAATATGTCCTCTCATCCCCTTGCATATCTTAAAGTGGCACCCTTGGATACTTTGAGCTGGCACATTGTGCTGAATGATAGTAGGCTAGTACAGGGTGACAGAACTTTTTCTTGTTTTTGGAGGCCCTGTTAAGGTCATGGCCCCTTGGCTCCCTTGTCAGGCCGACACTGTTCTTTTCGTTAGCTTCCTTCCCCCTGAGTAGACACTCCATTTACCTGAATCTCATTATGGTTGCGTCATAATGTCTACGCCTGCATGTAACGACAATGGTCTAGAGCCGACCATGCTGGAATAACAAGATGTTTGCTCTGTGCGCTTTACCAAAATACTGCACAATTTGACAACTTGATCTGAACAAGAAATTCTTAACGTTTTTCAGATTTCAAGCCACACCAGATGATGTTGCCGTTGAATACATAAATAATACGCTAAAGGTCGGTGTAACTCACTATCTTCGATGCCAAGGTACTTTGGCGTAACATAAGTTTTCCAGTGTACCAGTATGGTCAACAGGGTGGTCCTATGTTAAGATGTAAATTCGGTGGTAACACGACCCTAGCCTCGATTTAGCTTCGTTTTGATGTCACAAATGAAGTTGAGCCAAGAGTCAGTTTCGTCAGAGTGCCAGATCTGCAAGAAAGACAACAACCGAATTTGCGTCACAGAAATGTAAGATATATTCAAGGAGATGTTATAAATTTCTTTACGTCTGTGGTTATATTGTTGTGTGATACACACTAAGATAAAAACAAAGCTCCTTGGATTTACATCTTTCCTGTCCCATATTCAAAACGAGGCAACGTCGGCTTCCTTGTGCCAAACAGGAAATCTAGGCCTTCCTCCATTCCTTCTGAGATTGTTTACAAGACCCGGAATTCACAGTGATAATCGGTCCCATTTTAGCTTCAAGTAACTGTATAATGTCACACCAGACAGGAATTCAAGGTAAGACTTTTACTTTAAATGTCGATCTTGTGTTTAAAGGTGAAAATTAGTACCAGATGCTCCTCTGTGCCCCTGATCAATTACTATGAGGCTATCGATGAATCCTCAAATCACTGATCACGGCCTGCAAACTTGAATCATGTGCATTACTAAAAGTTTGTTGGTGTCCGAGTGAACCTACGATTACACTACAATTTTAAACTGTTGCAGCACGATGTTACTGGGTTAGTTCCACAAAACGAACTTTGAGGTGGTGGCATTCATATTTGGTGTCTTATTTCAGCATTGTCATGAATGATGCCGACTTAAAGTCAAAAGTGTGCATTGTAATTTGTATAACAAGAAATACTTAAGATACACGATATGCCTTAAACTTGCACGTTCTATGTATGTAGCTTGCCCGACTCCATGTTTCACCGACTGACATATTAACCTTATTTGATAATTTGAGTTATGCAAGCAGGCAAATGCAAAGTGTTCTGATAGGATGAAACTGAGGCAAGAAAAGAACATGGCTTTTCAATGCCGTAGACACGAATTTTCTTTTAGGGGCCCATGGGTGGAAATAAGAAAATTATACTACCAATCATGACGCGAATGCCAACGGAGCTGGGTGGGTGGGGATGCTCTGAGCCCCCAATGGGGGTCTTAGGAGGCGAACTCCCTACGACATTTTTTCAGGTTTTTAACCCCTCTGGATGCGCTACAACCACTACAATTTCTACTTGTTTTTGAGTTATACAACACGATTATTAAAGTGCAAGGTGAACAAAAAAACCACAATAAAACAATATAAACTATGGTACAACACAAAATATATAAAATAACAGATATATACAAGAAACTAGTATGCGCAAGGTTTCTTGTCTTGTTTCATTTAGTATTGGGTTCCTTTTTACAAAAAAAGACAAACCATGCTTGGAACTTTTGAGGGGACCTGGCCCCTGCCACCCAGTGGCTATGGCACTGCTTTTAACAATATTAACAGTGCAGGGCTTTAATTTTTAGTAGATGTGTGATTCAACCAATAGTTATCCAGAACTTTTAATTTTTAAAGTTTAATTTAGGTCTGGGCTCTCCTCAAGTGCTTGGAAACCTAAATTTTCAGTAATTTACGAGGACCTTAACGTGCATTAGTTGACATTTTCTGTTGGACTTTCAATCGACATGGAAGATAATTTGTACACAATCTGAAGAGCCTTGAGGTTCCCTGCATTGCAACGTTAATTCTTGCTTTCGAATGGGGTATGATGTGAATAGGTGGATTTAAAAACATCTCAGTTTGATGCCTGTATCACATATCATAGAGGTCGGTACCTGCGTTGTAAAGTCACAAAGCTCTAATTGTACAGGTGATACCTGCGGCCTGTTTAATTCATCAATCCTGTTCATACAGCCTTGTGGTTGTGCCATGTAAATATTTAAAGTTCTTGTTGTTTTGTCAATGACTGTTAAGATCATCAATTCCTTATCATACATTCTGCTGCCTGTAGCCTTGTAAAGTCCTACCTGTTGTAGTCATCAATCCCTTATGATACAGCCTGGTGCCTGTGTTCCTGTAAGTTCATAAGGTTGTTATCGTAAGGTTGGTCCCTGGTACGTATTTAAATTGTGTATTGCTTATCACAATGGCATGTCCCTGTTGACTTGTAGAATGAGTTCTTATCTTATTGTTGGTGCCTGGGACCTGTTGCATTCATCAGTTTCTTATCATACAGGCTGGTACCTTGTAAAGTCATTAAGGTTTTATTGTATGGTCGATGCCTCATTAAATTATGATTTCATTTTCGTGGTGCCTCTGGCCTTGTAGAGTCACAAGGTTTCATTGTAAGGTTGGTATCTGAGATTCGGTTTGTATGCCACCAGACCGGTTGTGGTCCCAGATCTGGGACCTACCAGCACCCAACACTTGGAGGTGCACCTGCAATGCTCCCAAGAGGACTTGACTGTCCTTATTTCAGTCTGACCTCCTACACCGGAAGAAGACATACGGTACTGTGGGTTGGGGTAGAGGAATTCAACAAATTATTTGAGATGTTACTGGTGACCGGGAACAGTTGAGAGAATTTTTCTGCAGGTTAATCCAACTGCTGATGAAGACATTGAGCAAATGGATTAAGTCTAGTCTAAGTTTGGTCTAGTCTAGTCTATTTGAGATGTCTTCAAATCATGTATTGCTAATCATGCGATCGATACCTCTGGCCTTTTAAAACCATCAATTCTATATTGTACAGCCTGGTGTGTGGGGACCTAAAATTCTAATTGTATGGTCCATATTCTAAAGATAAGGAAGTTTTTGTAGTTAGGTTTAAGCTTTTCTCAATTGTTTGGAAACCTAAATTTCCAGCATTGTATATGGACCATAATGTGCAGGAGCAGACATTTTCTGCTTCACTTTAAATCCACTTATCAGATAATTTGTACTTAATCTACAGAGTGTTTTTGCTCTCTGCATAGAACAGTGCAGTATCAATTCTTGCAGGATAGGAGTAGTAGGCTTGAGAAGACATGCTAGTGCCATTGCCTGGAATTAGTGGAAATTGTCAGTTGTCATTTTTAAAACTGTCTATCAACAACAAGTTTATGATTATACATATTTATGCTTGGAAAGTTGGCTCCTCTGCAAGGCAGCCTTTGAAACATTTATGACTTCAAACATGATATTACTGGCATCAGAATTATTTATGTAGGAAAATCTTATTAGTGAAGCCCTTTATTTAACAAGGTATGAAGTTGAGTACTACGGCTGCGTTTCAAAGTGAATACACGATTAGAACATCCACTTCCTTCCTGCCTTTGTCTAGCCAGTATTCCCCTTTCAAGCACCCACAACACTGTGATAGATGCACCTTGGCAACAGAGAATTTTGTCATTCTAAAGTTTTAGTTACAATGATATTCCTTTTATTTATTAATCTATTTTTATAACTTCAGTATCACTTGTTTTTTTAGTTCTATAAAAATGTATCTATGCATGTTTATGCAAAATTTTTCAAAAAGTTAAAAAGTGATTATTAGATGCAGTTAATATATATATTTGTATATATAAATCTTCTTGTCCCTGCCAACAGCACAACATTAGCATATAATTGTTTTGATTTTTAGCTGGTCCTGGACTCAAGGAGTGTTTTGCTTCCTCAAAAGATGGATCAGTTAGACTTATCAAGGTTGATATTGAAAATGGTAGGTAACATTTTCAATGTTATGTTATGATGAAAATGGATACTTTTTTTGACTGATATCCATTCTGAGCTGTTATTGTTCATTGCATCGATCGACGTACAGGGGCTGCAGTTAAAGTCAGATTTTTTAAAATTGTAAACACCAGCATGTGTGCAAAAGAAAAGAGTGTATTGTAACTTAATTATTGTTCATGTTCTTAAGTTGTACAGAGCAATTATGAACTCAAAGTACTCTCATTAGACATGGCACTTAGATCCATCATGGTCTAGTGGACAGGATGATATTGTTGAAAACCAGAGGTTAAGAAATTTGAATCCCGTTGTAAGGAAAAGAATATTGACAAGGTAAGGGTCTTATCCATTGCAATCAAACATTGCTAGTCAGTCTTTTTATTATGTTTTGGTGATTTGGTTGGCTTCTGACCAGCATTTTGCTAAGAAAAGTTTTAGATTGTTAGACTTGCTAACTTTAAAGTGATTTCTTTCTAAGTCAGGTAGAAATGCACAAATTTATCATCAAGACAAAATAGAGATCTTAATATTGTAGTTAAGTTTCAGTGGACATAGAAACTGCCTATTCTTAGAGGTCACTCAATTAGGTATTCTCCTCATATTGTAACTTGTAAGAAGGTATACTCAAATGATAGCAATTCGTTTAAGGGCTGAGAGCCTTTTTGTTTACACATAAGTCCAAGGTCTTTATAAGGAATGCCAGTATGTAGAAATGTTGGCATGGAAATTAACATTGTAACAATATTAATGAATGCAAATACAAATAATACTGGTCGTTCCCTTTTTTTGTTGATGGCAACTTATTAACTACTCTTCCAAGGACAAGTACAATAGATCTGTCCTGTCTGACAAGTATTTGATAGACTTATCTCCCAAAAGAACCCATGAAGTAACTACTGGCTCCAGCCATGCAAGAAAGACTTGTCCCTCCAAGGCTGTTTGGAGGGCAATAGGATGGTGCTTGCATGCTTCCACCCTTGCAGAATTATGATTTTGGATAAGATAGAACGTCAGTTGATTATTTGAAAGTAGAGCTTGCATGTCTTGAAGAGAACAGCCTGGGATTTTGCACACTGCAGAGCATTTGGGTAGCAGAAATGTATGCAGCAAAAGGTAAACCCTACCATCTGGGGCAGCCACAACAGATTGTTCCAGTTCTCTTGTCTCAAGGTCAAAGGTTCAAGTAAATTTAAGTTCAACTGTCATGGAGCATGTTCATTCATTTACAAATAATAATTGATGTACAGTCCCAATTTGCAGACAGCATTAAACTATGTCATGCATACTTGATGTGTGCTATGTCATGTGTGTGAGTCAGGTCTCTACTTATGAGCACAGTTGCAGACCCACAGTATGCACCTTGGAAGATGTAGGTGTGCTTTTTATCACTCTCCTGTCTTTTTGTTCCATGTTCATCAGACCACATACCTATGTGAACAGTGTTAATTCTACTTCACCCATCTTGTTCAAAAAAGTATATGACTATGAGGCGTGTGATTTCACTTGCCTGTGAAAACATATAGAGAGTCTTGCTCCGTTCAACTGAACATTAACCATTTCTGTATAAATCTTAGAGCTTTTATGTGCTTCTTTGCAGAGGAGCTTGTGAAAGCAGAGACAAAGGAACCCCAAGGGACATGGGAAGAAGGTATAATTTTTCAGATTTGTGACTCATTTTTGGAATTTATTTTACCATTTATTGATGTTTTATGTTGGTGTGTAGATCATGTTGGTATATCGATAATGAAGTGAACATGTTACAAGATTTAGAAATTAAAACAATACTTTTTGTATAATTTTCATTATTGTTTGTATATAAATACATATATAGTTTTCTTTAAGATTTATAACCTGTGAATCTGTTTCCATTCAGATTATGATGCTCTTGTGGGACCATGTTTAGATGAGAAGCATCCATGCTATATCTTGTACAGATTTGATTCAAAAAATAATATTGGATTTGAGTGGCTTTTTATTGCTTATTCACCAGATTTTTCAAAGGTAGGTTTATTTAAAATTTGATCTATGGCACAGTTTCTGTTATTTTATTGTATGTTGCTGATGAGGAAAGCAGGTCCAAATGAGTATATTATTGCTGCCTCAAAATAGACGCCTCGTGATCATGTGGTTGTGTGGAGATATATCCAGAGACAGATTTTGAACAGTGTATCAGGGAAGATCTGACAAGGATCACAAGTTATAAATGAAGTTGGTCACTTGTGTGAAGACTGATACAAAGACATGCGGTACTGTGTATACACATAGAGAGAGAGCAAACTGCAACTGAGCAGCCAGTTCCACAGGTGTGTGAGCGCTCATCCGATCTGATTTTAAAATACCTTATATTTATTATACTGTAAGTTGAATTAAAACGTTCATTTCTTTGACAAGGATTTCAAGGCATTTACGAGGCTCAGGCACATAGAGTTGTAAAGTGTGATGTCTTGAAAATATATTTTTGCAATTTATACATTTTGATTGTCGATTCTCTAGGATCTTAAAACATTTAACAAATTTATCAACTTTTATTCCAATATGATGAAAAGTGACTTAGATATGGCAAATGAAATATTGAAGATTTCCTGTAGAAACCACTGTGTTACCGGCACGGTTCATGACATCACTAACCAAACTTGAAATACAGCTCTTTGATAGCAAAGGAAATGACAATCAATCTGGCCTATCTCAGACAATTTTTTACATGTTTGTGTAAAATTTTACATTGAGGATTATTTTAAGATATATTCTCAAAATATGTAGTTAAAATCCATCAATTCTAAAAATAGCTTTTTATGAGGTCATCACTTGAGTACTATATAATCATTGATTTTAAGGTGCTTGCATTTTGATTGCTAGTGCCAAGGTGAATCTACTCTTTTATTGATGTACAAGCAAATAATTATCGAATTATTGCACTTCATTGAGTTACCCACCTGGGTAAGGTAACAACTTTGCATAACCTGAATGATTGGAGGTAAAATCTGGTAAGAAATATATATTGCTATAAATGTGTATAAAAATTTCAGTACCTGCTTCCAAATGTTGGTGTTTTACACAATTTATCATGCTTATGATACTTGTCACAAAAATAGAAGGTATGGAATAATACATTTCAAGGTGATATGCCCTGTTATAGAATTAAAGCGCTCTTTATTTAATTTCGATGAAAAACATGTTTTTAATGCTTCATAAAATATATGTGCGGGTAGTTTTACAAGACGACTTTAATTCAGCGAAACGAATTTTTTCGAGTATATGCATGTGTCCTTCAATTCTCACGGGCTCATTCATGGTGACTGTTCGAAGCAGCCAAAAAGGGAGCAAAAATGAATTCCACTTTTTCTGGAGGCCAATCACGCGAGAGCCACGAGTCAAACTAGTGACAAAGGCAACAACAGTTTGATGCAGTAGTAGTCATATTGATGGATGAACTTGTTTTCCTACGAGATGCAGCGTAGCAATGGTAATGTATTTTATCGAGTACATTTTTGTAAGTGTAGACGCAGATATTGATATACATGTGACATATTGGAAGAGAGCCACATTTAATTACTTGGGTTGCAAAGATTGGAAAAATACATTGTCCTGAAGGTTGACGTTCTGTGCGCAACAATTTAACAGCATATTGAATCCATACGGTGAAGGTTTGCAAAGAACAAGCAGTGAATAAATCCTTATCTTTATCGACTCAGTTGAGACTATAGATGTAAAAAGTTTATTATATTTTGAGTCGTAAACTTTTGTCTCAGCTACGTTTTAACATGTTCTTCACCTACCTTCGGGCTCCCTTGGAATCACGCCTTAGGGTTACATGACACATTTGAACTCTTTTACGGTCACTAATATTTTTCAGTTATTTATCGTCTTTGTCTGATGTTAGGTGAGACAAAAGATGTTGTATGCAGCCACACGAGCAACACTCAAACAAGAATTTGGTAGTGGTCTTATCAGAGACGAAATGTTTGGCACAACACCGGTATGAGTATTAGATGATTTTGTCCGTATTTGTCATATCAAATGCGTACTTTAGATTGAGACGTCGTCCGTCATTGGGGTCTGGTTTCCCCCTCTCCCCCCCACGCCCTCCAAATTGACAGTTTTGTATCAGAGTCAATATTGACGACGAAACTGTCTGTTGTGTTACGTCATTCATTACATCTGTTATGTAATTATTTCTAATATAAATGCGTTGTGTCATAATTATTATTTTATTGTGACATCTACGTCGTGCTTCATATCATAAAGTTGACAAGTATTTGAAAACGTACGTATTTTTCCACATCTGTTTCTCAATTCTTTGGGTCAGTTTAGAAAAAGTAAGCCATCAGCTGCAGAATATGAGTACTTGTCCTTATCATTCGTGTTTTACTCGACAACTTCATAGTTATCTTAGCTCAGCCGTAAGCAATTTTGCTGACCAAGTCAATGAGAGAAGAGCTTTGTCATCATCTTTTCCCTTTCTGGTGACAATGATGGTGACTGGCCACTTGATTTCGAAGATACCAGTCCATTATAATCAGCTATCAGAATGACTTATATTACCCAGAAAGTGTTTTAATACAGTAAATAGAGTTAATTCTATTTTTGATGGATGGGGACTTTTTGGCTTCTTTCCGGCTTCAGCTACCAACAAATAGGACGGGTTTGTTTCTGTTTCACACCCTGTCCTTTAATCTCGTGTAATTTTTTTGTCAGTCATATACTAAATGGACAACGACTTGCTTGGATAAATGTAGTCACAAGTGCTATATGTTCAACCTTTGCCACCAGATAAACTTAACATGTATTTACGTATGCGTAGAATTGGAAGTTAAGGTCAACTAGCAGATACTGCTCTCACTTGCGTTTTTGTTATGTCATAGTTATGAATGTTGTTTTGTTTATCAAAGGATGATGTGTCTCTTGATGGATATAAAAAACATGTGGAATCAAAAGCAGCCCCTGCGCCATTAACTGACCGAGAACAAGAGCTTGACGAAATGTTGAAAACTGAGGTAAGATGCATAACTTATAATAATTTATATCTGGGCATTGGCATTCTTCTGTTAATTTGAAAAGTAACAAAGGAATGTAGGAATGGCCCCTAAACTGACCAAGATTGGAGCACAAGTGTTCCTTATGATAAAGATGGTCTCCGTTATGATAATTATTTCTTTATTCTGTAACGCAATATGAAGCTGAGGTGTGTCCGAAAGAGGGATTTCACTTCAAAGACAAGGCAACCTCTGTTTAAGTCATACGTGCAGACTGAGGATGAAGGTAAGTGAGTGGCAAGGAAAAAAAGTGACACTGGAGATGCCAGTGACTTGATAATTTAGTTCGTAAGGCACTTGCATGGTATGCAGAAAGCTTGGTTTCGAATTCCAGTCGTAAAAGTGTATTTTCCTTCATTTTTTCGTCTTACGTAAGGGCCTTGTTAGGCAACTACTGCTCTGTCTTTCAAATTTAGACCAACGAAGTTATAGTTACATACTAAACTATTCTGATACTTTTAGAATCTACTGTGTTATTCTCTTTCATCTGCCTTTCGATTGGGTCTCGACCCTGTTTTTGCCTATGTCTGGTCTGTTTGCCTGCGTGTGCAGTCTCTATTCCTTCATATGCTTTAAAGTTTGTTGATAATTTTCGCGGATGAGTCGTTTTGGTCTCCTAAACTAATTAAAGTAACAACAATCGTCTGTCACCTGTCATCAACTCACCTCACAGTACTTTCATCGTTTTATTTATCTATGGCTTTGACTCTGTCATCGCAAACTGTACATATCCTGTAAGACGTGCCTTGACGTTATATACGTTATATGCGTATATCAACATTATTCGCATAATGGCCGGTTTTGGACTATCCAGATTTATTTAATGTAGTTTTAAATGCTAGAATCATTCGGAGAGCGCAATACAGTACCAAGCGATGCGGTCACTGATCCCTAAAGGCACATCAGCTCAGTTAGTTGCAAACCACGAGCCTAGAATCTGACGAAGATGTAACTCATATTGTTGAAAACTTTCGTAACTCACATTGAGGTAGAACAAAGTAATCCATAATACGACATTGTTTAGTTTACATGTTTCGACTGAACTTCAGTCATCTCTAGGATGCCGTGTTATTTTTAGAATGCCTTACAGGTTTATTGCTTCGTAGATAATTTGGTAAAGTAATCTATATTCCTAGGTCCAAGCAGTGATCAGTATCACCACGAAAAAACTTGTCTCTTGTGACATGGCCAGTCCTCAGACAATTTCATCAACACTGTAAAATCCGGGCATGAATTTTTTACATTGTGTTCCTAGCAGGCAAACAGATAGACCAACGCGGTCTATAACTTAACATCGGCCATGGGGAATGTAATGAAGCTTGTACATCTGATTACGCTGCCACAATCCATTTGAATTTTGACATTAGTAAAGCAACCTGCCAGTGGTATTCTTATATTATTTTTCTTGAACTATCTGCATGTTTAGTCCTTAAAGAGAGTTTTAGCCTTATTCTGTTCACTGTCTATCGAAGTGACGTTACTTTCGTAGCACCCTTACCTAGGAAACTCGAGAGACCATAAACCAAGATCTGTTAACTTTAATTAAGATCAATGAAATTTTGGAAATAACGCAATACTGATGCTATGATCCACTGGTTCTGGTGGCTGAATTACTAGCTCTTTGCAGTCTTCTCTGCATGCTTGACTGATGTCAAGGGGACCCGACATTAAATTTGATAACCGCACACTGCTATGGTGCTTTCATGGTCACTTCTTGCTTGTCCTACTGACATATTTGCCGATATCGCTTTCATATGGGAACACTTAACACGGCAGCACTTTCAGGTGAATTCGAAGCAAGGCCCTCTTTTTCTTGAATGTGATAGTTTGCCTTATTGTGTATTTATTGATAAAAGCGTGAAATTTGGTACGCGTGTACAGTTTTTCATGCTGAAAAAGTGAGTTATATGACCACTGTGGCAATTTCCCGAATCTTTTTTTAACTGGAGAAAGTAGTTTCCCAGACCTCTAGAGCATTTTTTGGCTATTGCTATGTAGAAAGCTATATAATGCAATCAGTCATTGCCCTTATGCCGTTCCAAACTTGTAGAATCTAATAATACATGTAACTCACAAGTAAAATTCCAAAAATGTAATTTTTACACAGGGACACTCGTTCCCAGACCTCCAACGTGGATTTTCAATGACAGTGCATGAATGATTTAACAAGTAGTCAAAGAACGGACGTAAATCACAAATAACAGTCTTAAATCTAACATGCTGAATATATACACAGAGTAAAAGGTGGTAAGATTTTCTTTAGTTACTGTTTTAAAAACTAATGTTCTGGTAGCCTGATTCTTAAAGTTCGATGAATGACCATAAATTCAACTTTCCAATATTACGAAGCATCCTATAAATAAACAAATAGAAATAGCGTTAAATCTAACATGCTGATTACATAAACAAAGTAAATAATGGTAAAATATTCTCTAGTTGCTATTTCTAGGGCTAAGGCATTTTTTCAGACGTCCAAATAGGCTGGTTTGAATGTATAAAACATAGGCTCAGTTCAGGATCATTTTAGTGGTCTGGAAACTACTCTCTCCAGTTAAAAATAGATGCTCTGGGAACTTGCCAAGGTGGTCATATAGCTCATTTTTCAGTATGAAAAACTGCATGGTGACAATTTTCATGCTTTTATGACAAAATGCACAATTCCATCAAAAATGTTGTGTAAGCCTGCCCACTGTTACTGTGCTGCAACCGGCATGTTCAACCCGGAAACTTTGATGTCTCTTTGTATTTTCTGCCATCAGTAGCTGTGTACAAGTTGCTGGAGATGCACTTTTCCCTTGATTCTTTTACCAAAGCAAATCATTTGCCTTCTCAACCGTTATGTAAAAGGATGCGGTTATTTTTTCCCGCGTTGGTTATGGTAACCAAGAACTGATAACCTTTCGTTCAACCTTGTTACATTTTGAATTTCGTGTTACATCAAAATGGATTGAACATCCATTAACTATGTGACGGATGTTCGAGTACTCGAGAGGCAACGAGCTTGGATTCGAAGAATTGATTGATTGAATTTAGATTGAATATCGTTATCACAGTTCAAATCCACGTTAACGCATGCCTTTTTGGGTCTCACAGCTTAGTTTTGTCGTCTGCTAACCCTTTTCATACACTTAAAAGATAAGAGTTCTTATGTATGTCAATCAATCAATTAATCAATCAATCCAATTAATCAACCAACCAATCAATGAACTAATCAATCATCATATCAATCAACCAGGCCATCCAATCATCAATTGACTAATCAATCAACAAGTCAATCATTAATACACCCTTTCTTAAATGCACAATGAATTTACGTTATAGATGCATTTATTTTTCCGCTGATTGTTACTGTAAAAGCAGAAACTGATGTTGTGTATTTGTTTTATTGTCATTTTTTACAGTCCGATATGTCTATTGGAGTAGATACAAAACACGTAACTATCCCTGGTATTGTCTTTCCGATTTCTGATGATGCACTTGACAAGTTGGAGGATCTTAGAGACAAAGAAATTTATTATGTGCAGCTTGTAAGTCCAATCTATGCGATATTGTTCAGTTTCATGCCAGTGTAGTAGACTAAACTGTGTCATTGGCAACACGAAATGTTTAGCTGGAGATGTCGAGTTTTAGTTTTAACTAATTTATAGTGTTCATTAAGAGAATTTATATTATTGTATTTGTATTAATGTGTAAATGTTGAAACGCGGAAGCTTTTCAATCCTTCTCGATAACAGAAGAAGAGGCTTTCAGAAAAATTCGTAGTAAAATGTTCGATTTGATGCAATTTGGAATAGGTTCTTATCTGTAGAGTCACAAACGGAGATCATTTGCCTTTATGATAGACGTTGATATACACAGGTACACTATGACATGGTGGAAGCAACTTTAGATTGAGAATATCAAAGTACAAGGAAGATAGAGTGGTAGATCAAGCTATTAACGTGAATTTGAAAGTATGAAAATGAAGGAAAACTTGGACTGTAACTAATGTTGATGCGAAATGTATAGAACCTGCTCTGCTCGGTGCTGTTTTATTTTAACTTGTTTTCTTTCCATAGAGCATTGATGTAGATAAGGAAGAGATTAATTTGGAAAAGGCAGAGGCAAATTTTACAGTCGATGACTTCAAGGGTATTCTTTCAAATGATCTTCCAAGATACCATTTCTTTCTTTTTAATCACACACACGAGGGTGATTACCAGCAGAGTATTGGTAAGTTTGAGAAAAGGGAAATATTACTTGTAATTGTTATCTTATAAGTTGCTGCGTAATTCAGTACCTTACCTTATTGGTGCCTGGGGAGCAGTAAGTGTTCCACGCTAGTCGCGCCGCATAGCCATCTCCAAAACGAGTTGTATTTCTATATAATCTGTGTATCAAATAAACAGCTTGCATGTTTGTTTATTTTGGGTTGTGTCGGGGACGGGGTTGTAATTTTTCCCCGCAAACCTCTGTTTCCCACTCGCATTGTGTGAAGTCTGTTCCTGCATATCGATGTTGATAACATTCTGCCTCATTCATTTTGCCTCTGAACATTGTCATTGTCACTTACAATGAAGCAGGCAGACGAAAGTTCTTTCAAGTACGTAGCTACGGACTTCCATGCACAAGTAATTGTGAACCAAGCCTCCGGCTCGTAAGTATGGTTTCAAGACAATGTCAGTGTAAATTCTGAAATTGTATGTTGTTTTGGCGACACATGTTCTTGTAGCAATTGGATAAAAGTCTAAATTGCTAGTTTTTTTGTCACGGAGTGTGCCGTTTTGACTATGAAAAAGAGTTTCGGTTAAACCACCGTTTTTTTTATATCTTCTCCCATACTGCTTTGCGCGATGGGCAAAAGGAAGTGAATGTGGTTGGATCACCATGATAAGAGAAGTAAGAAGTTGTGATTGATTAAAGGTTTGCAAGATGGGGCCACTGACGGATCAGAAACAACAGTCTGCACTAAAACCATTATTATTGACTTCGGTTGGACAATAATAGTCTTTGTACCATTTTCCGTATCTCTAAGGCTCCTTTAGTTCTCTTTTGTACTCAGTTAAGACCAGGGCATTGACCAGAGCCAATCTCTCCGAGGATGTCTGCAATGTAATATATGCTTAAATGTGTTAAGGTGCTTCCAGATGATTTTATTTATCATCCTCGTCATCATCATCTCGAGGCTGCTACTGCAACAACTTGGGCTTGACGAACAACACTTCCCCACACATTTCGGTCCAGCATCCCTGCCTTCAGTACATCCACATTTGTTTGTTTCCGTCCTCCTCTAGGGGCCTTTCCATTTATCGCTTAAGACAAGCTTGTCTTACGCAGTGACCTGCAATGTTATTTATACCCTGTGTAGTATACGGGGATACACCGTTTTCTTCTTCTATGGTCAGAAGAGTTCTAAATTTTATTTTTGCTTGTTGTCAACCATCACTATATCCGTCGAATCTGTTGACAGAAAATTAAACATGACATGCAATTGCTTGAGAGGAGGTTTCTATGTTTTGGCTTATCTAACTTTTGTGCATTGTTTTATTTGCGAATGCCGTTTAAATATGTTTTACTCATATCGTGTTCTTTTGTATTATTTTCAGTTTTTGTCTATTTAATGCCGGGTTTTTCATGCTCCATCAAAGAAAGGATGCTATATTCATCATGTAAAGCTCCCGTTTTTCAAGTCTGTGAGCATATTTTAAAAATGCAAATTGGCAAAAAGGTTTGTTTTATTTGTGTGTATGGGTCCCTGTTCTGGCATTTTTAAGCATTAATGTTAAGTATTCCTTTGTTATCTGTAAAGTAAAGTACTTCGATGCTTTTTGGAAACTGGGTTGAATGCTTTGGGGATTTTTTGGAGCAAATCAATGCTGTTTGGTTGGCACATTTGTTTGATTTATAAGTAAGAACAATGTGATCAGTTTTAAAAATAGCCAACGAGTCAATGAGTTAATGAACACATCAGTTGGATACTCCCCGATCCATTTGTTTTCCGAAGAAATTGAGGAATATATCTTCTCTTGTATTGAATCGTCCCTGTGTAGTTTTGTCCATAGGTCTAGATGTTTAACTGCTACATCAGTCTAATTGTTCCTGCATGTTCCTGTTTTAGCTTGAACTTTCTGATGGTAACGACATTTCGGAGGAATTTCTTTATGACCAGTTGCATCCAAAGCAAGTTCTTCATCGCCCCAAATTTGACAAACCTAAGCCACCCCCAGGACGAGGTGCAAAGAGAATGACAAAGCCCCAAGGTCAGCAAGAGTCACAATCTTAGCGCTTAGAAAATATATTTTTCAAAAGCCCATAAATACTTCTTGTAATTTCTTGCCCTAATAATTTTTCGGGTTTACTAGATAAAAACGCATGTATGATTTTAGACACGTTATTATTTTTGCCATGAACGTTTCATCCAGTCATTGATAAACAGTGGATCGTAAAGGACGACATTATGTAGATGTTGTATAGAGTTAATGATGCGTAGCATTACTGCAAAATGCTAAGTGGATGAGGACGTGGTCGCGAAGCACGGATCTTGTCTACGAGTTAAAACTTTGTGTTCCGATCCATTTCACGTTTTACCACAGGCAGACACATTTCTGCCTTACGGCTACAATGACAAGGTAGGAAACATGTAACGATATAACGTGGAAGGAGGAAAAGAAGGAAATGTCGGTAAATTGTCTATTTCATTGATTATTGTTGCTGTCTGTCTATTTTTGCAGGATTAATTTTTTCACTGAAGGGTCATCATTTTAGACTGATTCCATGTTGTTATATATGTTCAATTTGTTCTGTTATGATTTGGTTTAAAATTTGTATCTTTAATTGCCTTATATTGATAACAATTGTACCTAGTCGGAGAATATTACAAGAATATATTGTTTTTTATTGTTATTCTTGTACAAATCCATTCCATTCCTATGTTTCCATCTAAGAAGCAGTTTCAGTTCCACCATTTTACCATTTTCATGGACATAGGGAGCAAATCTAGGTGGTGGGGACAGTACTCCCTCATGACCCCCAATTTCCGTGAATTTACGCTTCAAATCCGTGATTGGACATTTTCCTTGTTGCATTACATCTATCGATCTATCTATCCAGCCAGACAGCCAGACAGCTGTCCGTCCGTCCGTCCATCCATCCATCCATCCATCCAGCCAGCCAGCCAGCCGCACTTTGTATCCGCGCCTGGGTTCTGAGCCAGAATCATCTCTGTTGAGATAGCAGAACTGGCTATTTCGTTGTAAAATGGCACTCATTTTACTACGTACACATTAAAGTAGAAAATGATTCGATTCAGCATAATTTTCGTTTATAAATGTTGGTGGCGACACGCATTTTAATTTGGCTTTACTCTACTTTTTTCTTTCATATCGTGTGTGTTTGTCTGTTCAGTTCTTTTCATAAATGGAGGAAATATTGTTTGCTGCAGATCTTTAAATTGATTGTGTTGATGTGATGTGTTATTTCCAGGTAGTTGTTTGCACGGGTATATTACGACATTCGTAGACACACAAAAAGGGTTTTAAGGCTTTGTAACTAGCATTTGGAATATAAAAGTTGTATTTTTCTCACTCTATTGAAGAGGAATCTTTGCTATGATTTATCCATACCTTCTTACTGGCGTTTAAGTTGTGACTATTAAGCTGCAAATTTCACCTTATTTATTAACTATAAGGTGAAATAGACTGCAGTGGCCTATCGAGGGGCGGGGTTCAAGGGGCATGGCCGCCTTTTGATACTGATGGCCCATTAGCATCCAATAGAAACATACGAACAGTTGTAAGGATACGCTGAGAGGCTTGAACACAAAACATTTCTCGTGAGACGATTCCACAGGACAACCATC
>JANTCA010032769.1:6277-21106 GCA_024741275.1 Chironex yamaguchii | reverse complement strand
GTGTAGACAAAATACCATGGTGCATTACACTATATGCTGTGACGTGTCTATCTATCTATCTATCTATCTATCTATCTATCTATCTATCTATCTATCCATCTCTAGGTATACAATTTCGATATTTGCAAGGCTATTGTAGTGTCACAGGATTTTAGGGGCGACGCCTTATTTGTTTGTGAATTGAAAAGAGACAAGACTTGACAATAGAAAATGACGCCGTTATACCCTGAAGAAAATTAAGATAGGAAATGGGAGGTAGAAGGATATGACATTGAACGAACTTAAGCAATGGTAAGAAAAAACTCTGGCCGTCATAGGAAAACAATGTTTGACCGAAGGATTCGGCAAGGAAAAAGTAGTGTACAAAGGCACAATTGAACTTATTGTTTTGAAGTGGCATTTAAATAATCACTATTGTTTTGAAGCAGCGAATCATGAAGCGCCTTTCCAGATCGAATTCCCTCAATTCCGCGGAATCCTTTGAAAGTTCTTTCGGGTTTCAAGCCGCTGATAGATTTATCATACTGCAAGAAAAAAATCACTCATTGTGCATGATCCAGACTGGAGTCACCTTTTTCCTATTCTCCGCTTCTGCGCCTGGCGAACTCACAAGTGAAATACTTTGACATTAGGTAAGTGTCATTTTAGTTCTTGTAGTCCATTGCCGCTGATAAATAAATGTTTAAACTATTCAAGTGGTCTGCTATCCCAAAGTGGCCTCTTAAGAAGGTTGATGAATTTGCCTTCCATTGGCGAGTTCTGTCTTGATCTGATTTGTCAAAAGAAGTTATTCATGTCTGATTGTGAATTTCTAGAATATGGATTTTATGAAAGGTCAAAATGTTCTAGCTTTATTGCCAGGATAGCTCTCGTTTGAACTATCAAAACAATGCTCATGTAAGCATGCTGCTATAGTAGGGACTCGATGCCAAATTCGATTTGGGTGAAAGTTGATACATAAAGGACCATTGCCATTTGTGGTTAGCTTGCGACCGAGTATCATGGCGGTGACAAAGATTAACACCCTGTGTTATTGCCATTCTTGGTATGTAGATAAAATATTAGAATGAATCATATTTTGAAGAATATTATTGTTAACATGGGTCGAGAAGTCTTCACCAGGCAGCAAGCTCAAGGGTTAGTTTTATCCTTGTCAGGCCCTCTTCATTAGTCCTCTTACTGGCGAAGCCATCTTTCTCCACCAAGGCAGCTCAAGGGAAGGGCATACAAGGCACATAACCAACTGTTCTCCATAAAGAAGTCAAACTGTTCTAAGTGATGATGTCCCGACTGTTCCCCTTGATGATGTCTGACTGTTCCCCTACATAACTTCCAACTGTTCCCATGATGACGATGCCCGACTGTTACCTTTGATTATGTCTGACTGTTGCCCTTGATGATTTCCAGATTGTTCCCCTTGATGGTGTCTGGACTGTTCTCCATGATTATGTCTGACTGTTCCCCTTGATTATGCCTGCCTGTTCCCCTTGATAATTTCCAACTTTTCCCATGATGATGATGCCCGACTGTTCCCCTTTATATATCCCGACTGTTCCCCTTTATGATATCCAACTGTTCCCCTTGATTACGTCCGACTGTTCCCCTCGATAATTGCCAACTGTTTCCCTCAATAATTGCCAACTGTTTCCCTTGATAATTGCCAACTGTTTCCATGAGATGATTCCCGACTGTTCGCCTTGGTGATGTTTGACTGTTCCACATGATGGTGTTGTGAATTGTTCCTCTTGATTATGTTCTACTGTTCCCCTTGAAGATGGCCCGACTGTTCCCTTTGATGGTGTCCCAACTGTTCCCTTTGATGGTGTCCCAACTGTTCCCCTTGATGATGTCCCAACTGTTCCCCTTGATAATGTTCGACTGTTCCCCTTGATGATATCCCTATGTTCCCCTTGATGATGTTGTGAATTGTTCCTCTTGATAATGCCCGACCATTCCCCTTGACGATGTCCCACTGTTTGCATTGGCAATCATGTATGTGTTTATGAATCAAAGGATTGATTATTCAATTGATCAGTCAAAAATCTGTTGCTTGTAAAGGTAGCAGTGTGAAAAACGTCTGTGATCGTTTTTCATACTTGTTATCCTGTTTTTGGTGGTTTGTGCGGTTTTTTGATGTGGCTGACCAATTGCTTTTATGTGATAGTAGATAAGGTGATGTTACTTACATGGCAGTGGTTACCAGTTGACTCTGCATTACCTCAAACAAAATGCCATTGGTAATAAAGAGGTGATTGCAGCCCACTGTTTTAAAGAGCTCATTTCCTTAACCTTAACAGCAGAATAAGCTATGCCATGATAATGCAAGGATGTCCAAGAAGAAATAAAATGCACTTATAGATTATAACTTTGGTCTCTCTTCTGTAACACTTTTCATGAAGGTGCATGGTCACACTCTGTAAAGTGAAGGCACTGTGAGGTGTTTGTTTTGTTATTCTCCTGTAAAGAAAGGCATATAGAGAAAACTGCTATGTCAAGTTATGAATTTGCTACAAAAAGACCTCCTTTAAATGTAAAACCTACTCTATGTAAATTTAAGACTTGAGGTAATGTTTAAATTCTTTTAGAATAAGCTGGTTGATTTTATTGTTAGTTTTCTTTTCTGGTGTCTTTTTGCATTAAACCTAAATTTTTTTATGATGATGATGATGATGATGATGATAAGTGGTGAGTATGCTGTCCCTGGCAATTAGACTCTAGAAATTTTTTTTCTTTTTTTACTGGCAGTCTTGATTCCTGCTGTTGACAGCTAGTGCTATTAAGATGGCATCTGTACTAATAGAAACGATGACAAAGAAGCAGTTGCTTGTCTTCACAGGAGTCATGTTTGTGATGCTTGTAACATTTTTCATATTGGGAGGACTAAAAGGTAATTGAAGGCCAATTTGTGCTTGATCTTTATTTGAACGACAGGGACACAGTCTGTGATTTGAAATGATACATGCATGTAAGTCATTAATAAGTGTAAGTGTAAATTTGGTCAGTATGTCTACAAAACTTAAAAAACATCTTGTTGGTAGAACTACCTTTTTTTATTCAACACACTGCAGTTACCCATTGTTGTTTGTGAAAACAGTGGGTAATTTTTCTCTTCCCCTGCTGAGCAGCTAAGTTTTCATCTTATCTTTTTAAACCTCATACTTCTGACTGTGATTTGTACAGTGTTTTGTACTAGTGATACTGTTTTATTTTTAGCATGCCTGATTTGGCATAATGTTAAATGTAAATACATGAGCAATAAATACAGGCAAAGCTGGCTGTATGTCGCAGGTATGTCCAGAGAAAATCCTGACACACATCCCGCACAGTCACACTGGTGATAGGGTAGTTCGACCAGTTTTGTGTGACTAGCAAGGAAGCTAAAAAGGCCCGACTTAATCAGATGGGTGACTGTTCAATCCATTGTGTTTTGAAATGTTGACCGAATTAGAAAGAGCACAGTTTAATTAACACCCCAGATCCAATCCCCAACCCAGCCCAAACCCACCTTATCCACACACATTGAACTGTAGCTGGTCACTTCAATCGATATGATTGCATTGCCCCCTACCATTCAATGTGGTGATTGAAGTGTGAATGCCTACTTAGGTGCGAGTGTTTGTCCTTGTACCCTACAGGGTACAGTCAACTGCCGAGGATTAACTGATTAGAGCATCGCCTAAGGTACTTTAGTACTTCAAGTGTGGCTAGTTGATTGACTTTTGGCACACAGAACAGTCAAAAAGGTTATAGAATGATTATTTACCCTCGGCATACAACTGACTTTCAAAATTTTTCTTGCGACGTTAAGCTTATAGAGATAAAGAAGGAACAGAATCTGTTTGGGGAGGGGGGGGCATGCATGCAAGCTGCAAACGACACGCCTGTGGTGCAACGTGAAGGTGGATTTGACTGTCCAAGGAAAAAAGGTAAAAGTACAAGGACAGAACCTTGCAACATAAACTTTACAGATTCATACTGGTTTATCATTCTGCACAGCATTCCACAACATGGGAGTGCTCAGGCATTAGCCCAGTGCAGGTCATGTTCCTTAAGACAAGATTGGACCTCCTGAAGCAAGATGTCAATAGAGAGCTTCACTACTTCTAACAATGTTGATAGGTTCTCGATTAGGATTTACAGTTATGGCCCTTTTGGATTTGTGGAATAGTTGCAGAACAGACAGAACCCTTGTTGTACAGAGTCAAAATCAACAATAGGTATGAGAGAGACAATTCGAGCTGCTGCAGCTAGACCAGTTGCCATAAGCACAGTGTCCTGAGTATCCTGAAGCGGAAGTTCCAACTTTAGCAGAGCCCATTAATTAGGGCATCAGAACCCCAGTCACTTTTACATATCAAAGCTCACTTCTAATAGAAAAGAGTATATCCTAGGATACTGTTCTGCAGGTGGGCCAAGCACCCATTGGAGATCAGCAGCATGTAACCATTCATGCTGGAAGACTTGTCAAGACCACAGCAAGATCTGTAGGTTATGATTGCTCAGATGACTGAACTCAGCATATTGCTGTTCATTGTTGAACTCAGAACATTTGTCTTAAAACATTGTCAGTTGCGTGCCTATGTTGAGGTACACCAGAAACAGTTGTAAGCTAAGAATAAATGAGTTGTGTATTTGCGTCAACCTGGTTTTCTTTGTTATTTGTGAAACCTTTTAGGTTCCTTGCAGAACCATGTTTTCCTGAACATAGTACACCATCTTGTCTAGAGGATCCTTTTGTTACTATTTGTTTATAAGTGTCTTACAAGGATAAAACATACCAAGTGTACTCTGTGGTTTTACATGTTCATTTTTCCTCCATTTAGCATCATCACCAGCAAATGCCAGTTTGCACATTGCTACTGTTTGCAATGGGTCATACAAGTACCCATGGTACTCAAGATATGACAAGAGTTGTTCTGAGGAAAAACAAATTAGAAACATTTTATCTGCAAGAGGGCTCACTCCAGAACAGATAGTTTTCAGTGTGCATATTCCACATATGAACAGAAGTCTTGCTCGTGTAAACCAGTTTGTTCTTGTGTCAGCAAACGTGGAATTGGATTTTCTACCCGATGTTGATTATGACACATTTGGCCTTTCTAAAGGTATGAATATTTTGAAATTAAAAAATTATAGTAAATATACTTAGACAATTATATCACTATTAGATATAAAATCTGGCTTATAATTTCTCAGAGAAAGAGACAAATTCTACTATTTATTTTTTTCAATATTTTATCAATTAATTGACTTTCTTAAGATGTATATTAACTGTACAAAGCAGCCAAACCAACTCAACTTTGTTTTATGTTTGTCATTTTTATCTGTTAGCTCCTTTCTAGACCCCTCTATATATACCACGTTGTTAACTTTGCTGATTTTTTCCACCTCTCTGTCTCTCTTTGTGTTGTTACCTTATGAATTGTTTTGATTACTCAAAACATATTTGTTGTTATACATATTTTTAATGAGTTTTAAAAGTTTATGATTAAGGAAAAAGTACTTTTGGGAGGTGTGTGAATTGCTTTGATATTTTTTCTTCATTCCTGGAATGCTGGATTGTCTTTCAAGGTCTCAAATGCTGGAAAAAAGAAAATTCTATTTGCAGACAAATGGAAGCAAGATACAAGGAAAAGTACTTTTTGAGATTTATTGAGTGCAAAAATATTTTTGCTTGAGCACTTTATTCCTAAAAATGCTAGAGTACCCCCCTGTGGTAACATGCATGCCACTAATAAGACAATGTTACAGTTAATGAATAGGGCACTGGCTAAGCTGTACAGAGAAAATCAAGAAAAACTTTTGTTTATGCAGGGTAATCTTTATTATAGACCTTTTACTGAACCACTTGTAATCTGATTTTCTAGAATGTAAATTTAGCTTCAATGCTCGAGTTGGATATCGGAATAGTAAAAATGAACCATGGAAGCTTTTGGCATCATCAACCGAGACAAGACCTTTACGATGTATATTTACATCATCACGGGTGTGTTGATATAATTGTTTATTTTTTGTTATTTCTAGTATTTTGTTTGTTGGTAAAGTTCAGAGCTAGTGGGTGGTTAGTTCATTAGTCAATAAGACAGTCGATTTTGTAGTTAATTGGTAAGTTAGTTGTTTTGCAAGTTTGGTAGTTGCTTTTTTGGCTAGTTTTTGCATGGCTGGGCTGTTCGTTTAGTCAGTCGTTTAGTCAATTTGTTAATTGAATATTTGTTGGTTAGGCTGGTTATTGGTTAGTCATTTGTTGGTTGGCTGGCTGGTAGGCTGGCTGATAGATGGATGGATCAGTTGTTTGGTGAGTTTGGATGGATGGATGGATGGATGGATTGATTGATTGATTGTTGATTGATGAAGCAGTTGGTAGGTTCGATACATGACTGAAGGTGGTTGGCCGCTTAGTCAAACAAAAAGTGTAGTGCCATGGGGATAGTATGCAAAGAGTACAATTTGTAAGTTTACCACTACTTAGTGCAAGAGAACAATCCATCCAGGAATTTTTGAACTATAAGGCTTTGATCATGCAACACAAGACTGTTATACAAGTTATACAAATTTTCTATTTCACTTGTAATTAGTTTGATATTGTAAGCCCTGTCAAATCTCACCTAATATAGTATGAGTATAGATTACTGTACCTTTGAGCTGATATTGTGAAAAACATATAGTCGGGTGTTGTTCATTTAGTATGACTCAAGATGCCCTTGCTTTTGTAGTATGCAAGTTCATCATCAAGAAGAGAAGGATACTATACCTGTGAAGACATGCATTTCCTTGAGTTGGGTAGTGCACATCACAAATATTACCTCATTAACTTAAGATTGCCAAGAGATAATCCATGCATTCAAGGTGACGTACACTTGGAATCACTACACTTTGTGGTAAGAAGAGAAAATCTAATTTCTTAATGAACACAATGCCTGTTAACGAGGAAAATACTTTCAATGCTGGTGTTTCAGGAGTAGTGGACCTGATACCCTGACCAAAACTGACCCACCCCACGTCGTCTTTGTAATTTTGGGAACAATGACATAAATCCTCAACCGACTGGATTATATATTATCAAGGGAAATAAACGTGTGTATAATTATCAACTATAACAACTGGTTCGTACTTAATTTCCAAACTCAAAGGATTGTATACATACTATACATGACATGGCAGCTCAACTAAGACAAGGGCAAATTTTTATTACTAACTTGTTTTGTACATTTTGTACAAACCTGAGGTAGAGGTTAGTTTGCCTGGGTATCATGTATGTTGGAGACAATGGTCCCTTTTGGGGGTAACAAGAGTAACATTTGTAAATGCCTCCATCATTTTTAAAGAAAGGTTTCAATCAATTTTATTGCTTGGTATGCTGCTTTATGTTTTCCCTTTTCTAATCAAAGGTTTCGTGGTGTTTCTTTGTTAAACATTTTAATCGAACCCACACTACAAATTCAGCATTATCATATAATCCTGTATTTTGCCAAGTCTATGTGATCATGTGTATTTTGCTGAGTCAGTGTCCGGTGAAAAATATTGTAGATTAGTTTTTTACTAACACTATTGCACGTTTCTTGGGCAGTTTTTAGACGTCTTTTGTTAATTTGTTGAATCAGAGATGGTTTTTTGAGGGCAATCTTACTCAATGATTTACTCGAGCACCAGAGATAATTGAAAGCAGGTAAGGATACATCAGTGTTTCTCAGTTGCGGATAAATATAGCTAATTAGTTTAATTGAAGTTTGTTTGTGTCCTTTCAGGAAATTCATCAAAATGGGTTATACACATTGGCTTGGTTCATCTCCAAAACTGTCCTGAGCCCTGTTGTTCTTGGTATGTGCATCTTCTTTTGGAAGAGAGTAAAAGCCCAAGGAAGAGAGCCTGTTTTAATGGAAAGGTAAGTGTGAGCAAACTCAGATAATGTCAACTTAATATCAAAGCCCATTTTCTGTTACAGTCTGCTTATTTAAGTTAGCTGTATTTTGGAGGGCATAGTGAAAGTGTGGAGGGCAAGAGCTGCCACAGGGGATGTCAATTGATGATGTCAAAAGGTTGGCGTGAGCACCATTGTGTGGTAAGACAGAGGAATTTGCCTAAGACAGACCCAGACTGAGAACCATGGCAATAAACCTTCGACTCAACCACAGCAACTAAGAATTTTTAAGCAAAATATTCCAAGTGTATTTCGAATGCATTACGATTTGAAAATACATTCTTTGATTGTAGCACTCGTGAATTCGGTAGTCCAAGTTAAAATTGATAAACCAATTTCATCGATGTTGCTGTACCCCGACGAGGTTTCTGGTTTATATCCGAAATCTCACACCTGACGAAAATGTTTGGTGTTTATTTATCTGTAACCTCACACCAAACAAAGTGTTATAAATATAAAAACTTCCGTCTCCACTTTTGCAATAATTGTCATTTGAAGAAAATATTAAGTGATGCTACTGTTGTTAATTTTATTGACTGAGCTTATTCTTTCTTTCCGTCTTTTCGTTTGCAGAACTGTCTTTAGCCTCGGAGTGTCCCTTTTCATCCTACTTGGTAAGATAGTGGTATTTTTATTTTCCAGCAACTACAGAAAACACATTAATTCAACAACATGTCATTTGTAATGTGACTTGGTATTTTCACTCTGTTTGGATGTCATCTTAGTCGTCCATACTTCATCATCGGTTTTTATGTTTATCACTGTTAAAAATATTCTTTACTGAGCACGCATAAGTAAGAAAGGTTATTTGAAGTTCGCGTTTAAAGCAATAGACGGAAATAAGTTGATAACGAAGGGAAGTTTTAGAGTAGCTATTATTCTACGTATATAGTTGAAAAGAGCAATTGTCCGTGGTCAGAAAAGTAAGTAATGATCTTCCCACCTTAACGCATCTTGCGTGTCTGTCACGCATTTTTATCTCAATACCACGTCGGGCTCGTGAAACTTATTTTCACGCATTTCTCACGTAAATTCTAACTCAACAGTGTAAAACAGAATAAACTTTGCAAGGTTAAAACTAACGTAATTAGCGTATCACAGCCACCATACGCAGCTGTCGTTATTGGGTTTATGTTTCCTTAGCTTATCGTATTTAGCCAACCCCTTACCACCCTTGCTGCCATTCGGCCATCCACTCTTGCATTATTTCAAAGAACAGAAATCGCATCATAACAAGAACGCAATGAGACTTTTCTGAACATATTTATCGGACTCGGGGCATGCTCCTTGATCGCTTTGAAAAAAACAGATTAGCGGCAATACAATATTCGTGTTCAAATCGATCAATAGTCTCGAGCATTTTTATTCCGAAGTTGACAGGTTTGTAACTAGTAATGGCCCACCTTAGTCAACAATTGTAGAATGGAAGCCTCCCAACAAAGGGGCCTCGCCTTAGCACAATGCAACCGAGTAGTAAGAGGAGGCGAAATTGGGTGCATAGTTGTCTCCGGACGTCTTCCATTTCGGACAGGATGGAATAAATGGAGCTGTAGATAAGGAAACATGGACGTTATGCTTTATAATTTTTCTGGACCAGTATGGTATATCTTGCAGATTTCGTCCTAGTTTTTAACTCTCGGTTAATTCCTTTGTAAAAGGAATCAACGGAGTTATCCAAATCGGTGTGAACTTGTTAGTGACGCTACGATTTTACCACAATGCTTTTGGTTGAGTGGAAATTCGATTGTTTTGCGAGTGCATCCCGTCAACCAATTGGCATTAATGGAGTGGAGTATGTCATGTCATCATTGGAAGAACCAATCAGGATCAATGGCAGTGGCGGCTGGTGGTCTTTTCAGATTTGGGTGTGACCCAATATAGGTTCTGGGCCACGCCCCTATTTCGTATTAGAGATGTTACATGAGAAAAAAATGTAACTTTTAGGTCTGTATTGCTCAGGAACCTTGGCATTTAAGAATACTTCGATAAAAATGTTTACTTTATAAAACAAAAGTTACAAAAGGTTACAGTAAATGTCGAATCGTAAGAGCAATACTTGACCGTGAGTTCGCTACAGGTGCACTTTGATTTAAGTTTTTAGAATCAATTTCTTGGTTGCTTATGTAGAATTGCAATTTTATTTTCTAGTTCCAATTGAGTGGCTCACACTAGCAGCTGATATGCCTTTTATGATTCTACTCTCCGACTTACGGCAAGGACAATTTTACGCCGTTTTACTAAGTTTTTGGTGCATTTTTGCTGGTGAACATATGCTGGTATGAAATATTACCTCAAACATTTGGTTGACACTAAAGTACCTTTTTATTTTTTCTGTCATGTAAACTAGAGTTGCCGCGAGGTTATATGGCCGACCATCAGAGATTCAAAGCAAGGTCTCACTCTAACTCCTTCTCTTTTGAGTTGATAGTTGTCGAGTAAAAGATTCTTTGTAATCAAATCATGAATTGTCAATAGCACTGGAATCGGAATGCTTCCAATTTGTACTTTTCTTCCTTGCGTAGCGTCCAGGTTTCTGAGGCGCATAGGAGAACGTTAAACGTGCAGCTATTCAGGATATCAAACTTCGTAGTAAATAGGCATTGATAAATCATTATTGATTGATTAACAACCCTGTGTGATCATTTTCTTATTCTTGTTCGTAAAGATACAATTATTATTTTTCACCTTTGATTAGGATCAAGAAAAACGGGGAAAATTGAAAAATTATCGCTTGCAAATGGGTTGTGTTGTTACTGGATGTGTTTGTCTGCTAATTTTTGACCTGATTGAAAGGTATGTCTCTTGCGTTATTTGATTTATTCACATCATTAAAGGTATTTGGAACTGGACTGCATTTAGACAGAACCTCCGATGTAACATGTTAAGAGCCTGTTTTGAAATATCCGCTGTTTGAGACCGTTGTAAAGAATCACTATCGCCTCTATGATTGTAAAGCTGAGTAAAATTAATCCTCCCTCCACCCCACATTATTAACAGAAAATTATTGCTACTTTGATACGCAGATATACTTAGAAGTAACTGAATTCCCCAACCCTAACCCCTGTAGCCCCTTGGGGTCGAATATATTAGAAATAAAATTAGTAGAAATAAAATTTATACGTTTTAACATATTTTGTATTCAATTATGCTTTTGTCAGGGGTGTGCAACTGCGAAATCCATTTCACACGATATGGAAGAAAGATTCCGGCGAAACTGTTGCTGTATCTTTTCATTATTACATTGCTCATTACCTCCGCCAGGAGGTTATATTTTTGTGAGGTTTGTCTCTGTCTATCTGTGCGTTCGTTTGTCTGTCTGTCTGTCTGTTCTTAACAAGATAACCCAAACACTAATTGATGGATTCTAACGAAATTTTCAGGAGGTGTCCGACTTGGCATAAGCAGCAAACTATTAAATTTTGGGAGTGATCCGGAACAAATGCTGGATTCAGGATTACTTTTTCTGTAATGAAACCTTCATAGTGCAAATGTGAAAGTCTTCGCGGAGATAACCCAATTAGCATATTTGGTACTGATATCTTCATGAAAGTGACTAACAAGGAAATCGTTGTGAGGAATACCCCTAGTTGTTTAAATGATAAAACTGGTTTGGCAGAGGTTTGCGTTCCCGGGGTGTTTCTTGTTTCTGTATGAATTGGTCACTATGTCCCCTTATCGATTGAAAATTTCGCTTTAGCTTGTGCTTTTTCGTCTCCTGATGATCTCTTTTGTACGCCCTCGGACCGGTTGAGAACCAAAAGTTCAATTTTCCTCTCTTTTGGAGTCGAAAACAAGCCAGTCTTAAAGTATCTATGGACATATGTACTTTTACTGATACAATAACAAGGGAAGGTGTCACTTTTATCTCCGCCAAGGAGGTAATGTTTCTGTCAGTAATTGTCTGTCTGTTCGCTTATCTGTTTGTTAGAAACATCTGACGTTATGAACATGTCATGCTGGAATGTTTGCTTGTGTTTGTATTTTGGCTGTGATGATCTTGATCAAATCCTTGAGTGTAGATCACTTTCAGCTATTTGCTAACAATACGTTCAATTGAGCTTACAATTTCGTTGCGGATCCAAGTAAGGATTCTCATTCTTTGTCAAAAGTTTGATCTAGACCCAGCTACCATTGTGGATACTACTACCGAGAACATGACCATGTGGGGAGCTAACAAGATCAAGACATGGAGGTATTATTGTTGCTGAGACTCTGCAGATTCCGTAGCTTGTCAAATGATTTATCTTCAGTACTACAAAGATATCTCCAGACGAACTCCGCAGTAATTAGTGCTATATAGGATTAATTATTAACGTATTCATGATCTTGACATGATTCCAAGTGCTAAGGGTAGGTGTTTATAATCAAGAAATCCAAGAAAGTAGATCAAATAAATACAGAACTATTACTTTTGTGTGTCAATTTAAATATGGAGGGAACCGAGCCTCGTTCGCGGAGGTGTGCACTTTCCGAGTGCTTTTCCAGTTCTGCATTAATTAGTTCCTTTCTTTGTTTATGTGTATTATTATTCATCAATTTGTTTGTTTGATTATTATTATTACTCATCTAGTTGTTTGTTTGTTTATTATTATTTATTTGCTTGTTTATTATTATCATTATTCATCTATTTGTTTGTTTATTATTATCATTATTCATCTATTTGTTTGTTTGTTTATTAGTATTATTATTGATCTCTTTATTTATTATTATTATTATTATTATTATTATTATTCATCCATTTTGTTTGTTTATTATCATTATTGTTATTTGTTTATTATTATTGCCATTATTGCCTATCTGTTTTGCCTGGTAAGCTAGACAACAGTATTTAAATTGTTGATTTTTTATTTAAATAGAATGGTACTAAATATTTGTGCCATTCTAGCTATGAATGCTAGCATTTAATTGCTGTAAATATTTAAACTTTCTGCCTTTAAAGAAAAGATGAATGTTTTTCCTTAATTTATTTGTAGAAAGGGTTTATTATTTTGGCTGCTATCAGTGCTATCGTCTTTGCCCTATTTTTCATCGTAATGATTATCCGTGTCTTTAGAAACATAAGTCTTAAAAAACAAGCATTACCTGTGATGGCAGAGTCAAGGCGTGTTTACTATGAGGTAAGCTTAGAGCACGCAAAATTTTTTTCCCAGTTCTAAAGCATTTGTGGGTTTAACTTCTATTATAGCACTTGTAGAACGTCTTAAGTTTTTTATGCTAGATCGTATATTGTTTTTAACATGTTAATTTATATGTAAAATTTAAAATTCTTGACATAGAATCTGTTCAAATTCAGTCCTTATTGTGACCGGCTGGCCATGCCATTACAATAAGTAGTGATAGAGTCCCTGGGGCGTCGAAGCACTGGGGTAAAAGTCACAGCCACATTCGGTTGCATTTGTTCTACAGGGTAGTAGGGACAGGGTTATGCCCTGTTTTAGATGCATCTAAAATCTTTACAAGTGATTATTACTTGATGAAATTTCCTGAGTTGTATATGCACTAGCAAGTACATTTCTAACCACGCCTTGGTGAGAGTGCTCTTTTGAAAGTCATGCCCTCCCAACTTAGATAAGCGTCCAACCCTTCTGTGCTTGTTGAATGACCCTGTGTTTACTGCAATAAAGAGTGGAGTTTGATCTAAGTGTACCAATCATGCACAAAGCTACTCTTCAATCCTATTATACACTGTAAACCTGAATTATTCACTTTATTTAGCGCACTTGTATATAACACAAGGTGTGTGGTGTGCTAAGGCAAGAAAAATACGATTTATTGTAGCATAACAATAACCCTGTTTGATGAAGATATGGCCAAGAAAGTATCATATATTAAATTCGCTTTGTTTTTGACAGTTTTTTGAATAGGAGCACACCGCCCAAAATTAGGAGTGTGCGCTTGTACGAATGTGTGCTCTAAATCGACAAAATAAACACTAGATTTCAGTCGCAAAGACTGTCGAATTCTCATCGACCTGCTCTGCATATCGATTTGTGTACGAAAGATCGGCTGTCTCCCAAGACACAAAAACACCACAAGCGCTGTTTCTGATTGTTTTGACTCTCTACCAAGAAGTGAACACACGGGTAAGCCATGGCATTTTCCTATCTCCTTTCTATCATTCTGTATTAGTGTTAGGTGGAATGGTGGCAAAAAATTCCAACCTTTGTAAGACAGGTTCTAGTTATTATTCGCACTCTGCATTTAAATATGCTTTTCATTATTGTTTAGAATTTCTACTTTCTTCATTTTAGGGATTGATTTATCGTTTTCGCGTATTGGTTGCAGTAACTTTGTTTTCCGCCATGTTGACTGTTATCTGTTTTGTGCTGGATCATGTAAACGAGGCTCAGTGGAAGTTTATTGAGGAAAACCCAATTAATGACTTCATAAAGCTCTCAAGTAAGTACAGAAAAGAACCAGTGACGTACCAGGGGACGCGAGGGGGCAGGACCACTTTTGAAAAAGATGATTTATTTGATTCACATGAAAACACAACTGGTAAGGGAAGTGTGAGGAGCTTGGTCGCAAAGCCATTCCCTTGAGCCTCTACGCCCCCAGGTTTCCTATGCTTGATACGCTGCTGAAAGGAGCCCTTATTCATAAATGTAATATATCGATTACTGTTTCAACCTGATCCCCGTCCCCTCACACCCATCCTTGGTAATATTTCTCCACACCTCATTCTGCTCCTCAGTAAAGATTCATGTTTCACGAATTACGAAAGTTAGCAAACGTTTATGTTTTCTTTGTGTTCAAGGGACCCACGACACTGCATTACCATAATCAAATATACAGCTATATTCCCCATCGAGATATAATCTGTTATCAACTCATTGTTTTTGTCAAGGCCTATCTATGTCGTTATACCTTTTTCGCGATTGCATTTGTAGATTGCCCACCATGTCCTGGTT
>JANTCA010032758.1:0-21106 GCA_024741275.1 Chironex yamaguchii | reverse complement strand
GTATGAAACGTCAGAAAGGAAAGTATATGTATATGGCAACCTATTTATACGAAATATGTAGCAAAACTAGCCAATCCCGGACAAGAAAGGAAACAAAGAAAAAGAAAATGAAAATCATTTTTACTTATGATTTTAGCACAATGTCGCAAATTTTCAAGGAAATCCAGTTTAGCTCATTTTAATATTCCATAAATTGGAAACCCCACCAAACGCCATTGGATTGGTAGACGTTTGAGCTCTCTCTGAGGTCTTAGTTAAGTCTTACATTGCAAAGTTTAAGTAATCGCATACTAAATGTCAGGTTATGGGTATTGTTATGTAATAAACAATTGTATGTTGTGTATTGTTGCACGTTGTATATTGCTGTATGTTGTGTGTTGTCTATAGTTGTGTACTATTCGTATTTTGAACTGTTTTGTACTGACTAGTGTTGAATGCGTTTTTTCTCCAGACTTGTTTAACCTATATGGGGAAAAGATATTCAGAGAACTAGACGAGTTGGAGGGAATCACTGTTGGTGGTTGCAACCTGAATAACCTGAGATTTGCAGATGACTCTACGCTCGTTGCAAGACTAGAGGATCTCTTGAACAAGGAAGTGACTGAAAGCAAGAAGGGACTCGAAATAAATCGCAAAAGGACTGTATGTATGGTAGTCAGTAAGAAGCAAAGGCCTAGGTGCTGGTTACTCATTGGGAATGACCACATTCGACGGGTGGACAAGTTTAACTACTTAGGAAGCTACATCACCCATAATGGTAAATGTAACGCTGAAATAAAGCGGAGAATCGGAGTTGCAAGGTAAACTTTTGATCGGCTAGGAAAAATTTTGAAACACCAGAAAATGTCATTGCCAACAAGAATGAGAGTACTGCAGTGTTATGTAACATCTACCCTGATGTATGGACGGACAATATCAGCTACCCTGCTGCATGAATGCTGGACAATATTAGCTGAGATGGAGAAGAAGTTGAAAGCCATAGAAATGTGGTTCTTGAGAAGAACGCTAAGAATATCTTGGACTGAACATGTAACAAACGAAGAAGTGCTGATAAGAGCAGGAACAATAAGGAACTTGTTAAGGGCAATTAGAAGGAGGCAAATGGAATTCTTAGGACATGTAGCAAGGAAAGAGGGGCTAGAGAACTTGGTGCTTACTGGAAGAATAGAGGGATGTACAGACAGAGGACGACAACGAAGAACTTTTTGGGGGAATCTGAGAGACCAGTTGGTAAACAACTGGAAGGACATAAGAACAAGTGAAGTTCTACATCTTACGAGGAGCAAAAGCAATTGGAAAATCACGATAGCCAAGTGCAGAGTTGTGTGTTGTCTACTGTTGTGTTTTGTGAATCATTGTGTGCTGTTCACTGTATGTATTATTCTGCTGTGTTGTGTACTTTTGTGTTTACTTCACAGTAGTGTGCTGTGTACTGTTGTGTGTTGTGCACGGTTGTGTTACTTTCCTACAAGGAGCAACAACCAAACGTCATACCTTGCTCTCTGAGGAAATCAGTTCCTCTAACTTTTCGATATCCTCGTCATCTGCATCAGTACCAGAAAGGCGAGCTGTAGTGGAAAAATGTATGCAATCAAATAAAAATTTAATTTTGCGATGTCAGGTTTGCCGCACTTCTCTTACAAACACATCCATTGGTGGTAAAATTTACTTTGATGGAGTTGCCTTTGGGCTATTTGCCTTGATACATGGTTCTATAGCGTGAGTGATGTGGTGATATATACACTGAATAGCAACAATATCTGCTGATAATCGTATTTGCAAAAAACTGGTATGTGATAATGCATTTACCTTGGCAGACCAAATGTTCCCTCACCCATTGTTGCAAACAGGATGGAAAAATAAACACTTTCGACAAACATACACCACTTCGTAACAGGATTACTTTTAAACTAGTTTTGCCTTCCTTCTATTAATGACACGCGGCGCTGAGTTTGATGCGCACGCTAGACTACCCTCAGTTGCAAAGCATTTGAGGTTTGGAGAAGTGGCAAACGCCTTGCGGTTTATTAGAGTGGGCCCCGGAAATTTTTGATGACCAATTCCTTCAATCTTTGGAGAAACAAGAAAAACGTCATTCCATATCTATTCATTATAATTTAGATAATTTACAAGAGAAGGAATTAGCTGGTAGAAAGTGGGTGGGCGACACTGTTCAACAATAGACTAACACGTGTTACGATTTAAGTTAGTTATCGTTTCATTTAAAAATTCTAGGAGATCAGTCCTGACTAAGGCGAACTTGTACTTTAGATGGCATCATAATTTTGACTGTAGTGGGTATATTGAATATCCCCTACCCCTACCCCGACTCCCTTACCCCTAAGGAACACCGCAGGCGTAAATATGAAATGATATAACATGGCAGAGTGCACTGCAACGCGATAAGACATGATGGATATAATAAATATCATATATCATCTCTATATTATCGTACTATACTTCCTACTATACTAGAAAAGAGTACCATGCAAATTATTTCACACATTCCTTAATCTGGTCAAAACTCTGATGGGACGTTTGTCTAATCAATTCTTCCAAACCAGACATGTACATGACTGTTTTTGGTACCATGGGATAGGGCACAACTCGCAGATGTGACAAAACCCCTTGGTTTGTGTTTTTTGCTCACTTTTACATTATTTGGGGAGTTTTTTCCCCTCTCTCCTAATCTTAGTACAAGTCAAATTCACACCATCTCACAAACAATGGAGGACACAGGCATACCAAAAATCTTCCAACACAACTTTTACCGGAATTTTTTTCCCCTTCTTACCACAAAAAGTAAACAAGGATGCCATTAGTAAGTATAGCCTTTCTACATCTGTAGCCAAAGTTCAAATTTAATTGACGAAGGGAAGGGAACAAACTAACAGAGAGAAAACACTTGATGTACTACTTTTGTTTGCTAAAGACCTTCACATTCCACGTTGCCTGCGTCATTTCTTCGAAACTCAACGGCCAATCCATCAATGTAAAAGTTAGGTCTCTGTCTTTGTACAAGGAATAAACAAGTTCGATCCGTCTAATTTACATTTTTTCTCTGTTTATACAAGATGATGCTTGAGGCTCACCTAAAGTTTCAACCTTTTTCATGGAATAATGCAGAGTATACCCAAAACTCTTGCCAGCTCTGACATGGTCCATACCTGCAATTGTCTACAGTTACCTTTAAAGTTCCTCATCAACAAACCATGGTAGCTCCATAAGATGGAAGTCTTTGTACCATTGCCATCCATATATTTAGAAATAAATTACACCATGAGGTAGCTACGCTAATGGCCTATTAAATGGTGTAAACTCGCCCATGGTGTAAGACGTTGAAAAGCTGGTAAAATGAAAATGACAAAGCTCTCATACTCAAGTTAAATTTGCCTTTTGTTCTCACAGCTTGATTAACTTTGGTACCCCAAGTTCATTGCCATTTTTCTTTGTTTTGCATAATATTGCCAACCCAATAAACTGTTAGAGCAGGAAATAAGCTACCCAAAAAATAAGCAAGGGAAGATAAAAAATGAACGGATAAAAAACTGTGCAGCTTTTGCCCAAATTTTCAAACACATTTTAGACAGCTATGCTCTGCATGATTTTCGCACTTATCCTGTATTTCACAACTTTTCTACGGTGACTGTGTCTTTTCTCAAATCTTCCTTCATTTTCAATTAAAAACTTATGGCACTCTTTCTTAGACAACAATATGTACTATACAATGGCGAAATGGCGAAATCTTGTGTTAAAACAAGTAGGGGAAGGTCCACAACTTCACAACAAAACCATGAAAAATTCCTCTTACAGACCAAAAAAACTATTGACAACTTCACGATTTGAAATATTAAATATTAATTGTTCTCTTCCAAAACCACGGAAACTCAAAGAACAGAGGTGTTCTAAAACAAAGGGACACAATGAGGGGTACTGAACTGACAGTACTTTTCCTGAGGGTACAAACAGTATATAACCCAGGTAGTTCTCCTTAAAGGTAGGCAAAACAGCACTTAATAATTTTAGAGAACCAGAACAGATGTTCCGTTTTATAACCAATAACAAAGCAGCTAACTGAGCCAGAGTAGTTTCCTTATCCGGTAGGCGTTAGGCAGCTTTGTATGCTTATCTGTTTGCCAAGGGCATTGTATGGGCACTGGCAGCTACCATGCTGACCTGGGTAGTGTCCAGTGGAGGGTGTCAGCACATGGATGTCATGGTGTCAGCACATGGATGTCATGGTGTCAGCACATGGATGGAGGTTGTAAAGGAATTATCCAAGCTCATGGACCATAAAGGACACCTAACAACTCTAAGTGCAACTCTGCTAATATATGTAACCCTGCAGAAAATAAATGCAAATGTATTTGACAGGGCTATTGTATGTCACAAAATGGGGACGCAGGGGGACCAAACTCAAAACTCATCCATATTCTTTGGTTCCGAAGGGAACCACAATACTTTAAAACATTGACCAGAATAACGATGTGTGGAAGAACTCTTTTACCCGGACTGTTGCACGGGCATGGCAGATAGTGTTACGTAATACATACATAACATAGAAATGATGCCATGCGATACGATATTTTGAAATAAGATATAACACAATGTATTATATGAGTTGATATGGCACGATCAAAAGAATATGACCAAAATGCATCAGGTCAGCTCAACTACATAAAACTATAAAAGAAACCAAATTTTAAAACCTTACCAGCTCGTGCCATAAAATATGGCGGCAATTCACCGATAGCAGTTCCAGCACCCTAAAACAAAGGTGCAGGGAAATATTATTGTGAAGTTTAAGAACAGAAGCTTATGAAAACCTACCCTCGAGGACATGGATGAGCTGGACGTCAAGATGTATCTTCACAATGTTATCTAAGTAATGAAGTGCTGACTACATTACCGCAAGGCTTAGAGTCTGGTAGAAAGGTTATGATAAATCCAGTCATTGTATGACGTGTAGATAACGTATCTAGTCTGACCGTCAAGCAGAACATTTTAGCTTTTTCCTTAATAACAAGGTAACCCCATTGGGTGTCCTTCACTGTATAATTTTGTTTAGTAATTTGAACGTTATATACTACCTTGTGTATGAGCTGATTAAGAATGTATGATACCAATTAATAAATACAGAAGGAAAATTCCATAAACAAAATATGAGGAATGAACTTGGTTTAGTAAAGTTTCTTGCTAGTCACTTACTTACCCACATAAAAGCCTCTAGTCTGACCTTGCTCATTATTGTCCACATATTAACGTGTGATTTGTGATTATCTGATGGGCATAAGATCCTATACATTTAAAAAATAGTGGTTTTAAAAGGCATAATCAGAGCAATAAAACAAATTTACATTTTTATGGTGAAAACAACTTGGTTTTCGATTAAGTATTTTAATCTCGCCTACAACTAAGGAATTTTAATCTTCAAGGCAAACTTCTTTACCAAACGAAGTCTCGAACGCAAAAAAACTACGACCTACACGAAGTAATTTTCACATTCATAACTTCGTAACAACCAACTGTCAGGTTTCTCCAACAAGAAACTAAAGTAATAAAAACGCAAATAAAAAACAGTCGTATCTTACACACGATTAATCAAACTAAATTCATTAGTTATGAATTTCGTTATCAACTTGGTCTGCAACAACAGGAAACGGTAATGCATACTTGAGATTTCTTGCTCACAAGGCATGACATTATCTATAAATGTGTAGATTATCTTCGGCGTGCGGCATTTGAGTACTGCTGCTGTCATAATTTTCGAAATGATTTTGAAAGTTCGTGCAACCGCTCTAAATCAAAATATACTAGCGTTGAGGGGTTTTGGGCCTGAACCTACCCTCCTCACGGGGGTTATCCTACGTTCTGGACCCATGATAATGGCACAGTTGTATGTTTTCATCGTATCAATGATAACGAGACAAAGAAGGAGACAGCTGTTTAAAACCATATTTTCTGAACAGAGGCAAGTAAATTGAACCTATCTTTGTGACGAACGAGCTCAACATCGTTGCTGGAATTTACAAGTAAGTGGTCTTCATCCACTGCACTCTCAGACAATATCTTCCGCCCGTTTGCAGAAGTTCTTAAAGACTTAAATGTTGCCATTTCGCAGGGCATGATGATAATAAAATCACGAACCATACCAGCATAAGCTTTACGCAGGCGGTTACTTTATATTCATTTCCATATTTGGACAATTCCTGAGCCTGTTTGCTGTGAGCACCGCTCAGTGAACCTAGATACTGATAAGAACCTAAAGTCCTTCGCCCATATCAAAATTAATCCGAACTGTCGTTACAAAATAAACAATACGATTAAAAGAACACAACCATGCATACGCACAAAATTACTTAGGTTGGACATACGGTAATGGTTTTTTTCTAATGGGTAATAACTAATTGTAAGACGAATGTACAGCAGAATTTAGGATACAACTGCTTTCAATGACGAAGAGAAGCAAAAATAAAAACACAAAGAAAAGATGAAAAATATACATAAAAGTACAAAGTCGTTTGACAAGCCAAGGTAGTCAGCCATCATCAGTGGCGTCTCCATTGCTTCAAGTTTCCAACATTAACTCCCTACAAGTCTCCATTCCCTCACATGTTTCCTCACTCAGGATCGTTGAACTCCACATTGTCTGATCATATCTTACAAATTCTCATACGCAATTACTCATACGCAAAGCGACATGCCTAGGAGTAACTGTCAATCCAGTATCTTGATTCGAAAGCAAATGAAAGTGAGGTCACATGTCCTGTTGACATTTGGATTGAACAGCATACGGATTAGTTAAGAACATTACCATCAGAAATATACAAGGTTCGAAAGAGCAATGTTCAACGACATTAGTGTAAGGGGCAACTGATGAATTTCCCTACTAGATTGGCTGGATTTGAGAAATCTCAGTAGTATTGTGAATTATTACTTACTCGTCCGGATAGGGTGGTTCGGGGAAGTCGAGAGAGTCGCATTCCCACGCGGCCAATGTTACCTGAGCAATATGCGGTCCCTAAAACACAATAAAGAAGTACGATGTCTACTCTCTCGTAATCAAAAGCAACGATATTAGTCTTGTAGAAGTGGCAGCAAGTTAAAATGACTTTGAAAATGTATTTTAGGTTTCTAAATGCTGTTGTTAAAGGTGCGTAATGGCATCAATAGTAACTAACCCACTTTAATTATTGAGAAAATTTAAGTATATTCCGTATAAACTTGTCTTGTTGAACGTATTTGATACGACCTTCAGTTAACGGAAATAGAGAGAAGTATGCTTGTGTACGAGGAGTTAGTTACACGTATTATATGCTCCAACAGAAAACAGACCTGATCTGTATTTGTATTTTGAAAAGTATTTTCAAGAGTAAACACAACCTCTCTAATTGTGTAACCTCAAAATGATCAACTACATAACCGCAGACAGCCTTTGCAGAAAACTTCAAGCACTGATCCCATCACAATCATTTAAAGTTTTGCGATCATATCACAAGATTTACATTAAAGATGACATTCAATTCAGTTTTAAATCCTAACCAGTCAGGAATATTTGTGTCGTATGTACTTGCCACTGCAAAAACACGTAAAAGACGCCTTTGTAACACGTCAAGACGATGAAATGTTACGATAAACACAAAAAAACTGTTCTAAAGAAGACACAAACTATATATAAGGTCACATACTAAACACGAAGCTCAGTGCATAGTTAATAGTGGAAGCAAGGTGATCTAGAATTTTGACTTGCTTTTGTCTATAGTTTTGGTTTGTTTTCTCGGTTCAGGAATCACCTATTAACATACATAGTTGTGGATTTACTTATCTCGAAGAGGTTTCGAGATTTCTCCTTCTAAGAGACTGTGTTTAATAAATATTGTAATATCAAAGTCGTGACATGTCTCAAAGTGCTGAAGTCTCATTGAAACAAAAAACTAGCCACAAAAGAAGTTGCAGTAGCAAAGCCAGATCTGGCAAAAATGACATTTTTTACACGCCAAACTACAAGCAAAAATAAGCTTTGCATAACCAATCAACCAGCTTTGCCACTCGCTTTGTCTTCATCAAATGAAGGAACAACGGAGCGGGTTTCCATCTAAATCTGATGATACATCATGTTCTGCTAAAGCCTGGATCAAGAATAATGGACGATTTCACTACTAATGATAACGTAAATAGTGAAAGAAACAGAAGATACTTTCATGTAGAATTGTTTGCAGCATTCGATTGGCTTGCATATAACAGAGACGGAAGCAATGGCATGTTGGTAGTGTGCCCACTTTGCATGCCGAGGGTTGTTGGTTTGAATCCTTGACCAGGTTTATATCAAAGACTTCAAAAATGGTACATAATGCTTCCCTGCTTAGCAGCACTTGTGGAAAAGATTATGGAAGTTGACACAGTGCATTCACTTTCCTTGCACAGCTGTATGGTCCAAAGGCAAGGAAATGGAGATGGCCACAACAAACTGCAGTGATGAATACAAAGTTTCCAACAAAGGGTTTTGTTAGCATCTTCAAATATTCCCAAGGCTTTACTTTAGATGCCCTTCTGTCATATAAAAGAAATACTTCTGAGATGCCACCTTGATGAAGCACAGTTTGCAGCCATGGCTTTCAATGCAGTTGCTGCCATGAAGTGTCTTGTAAGAAAAATGAAAGAAAAAGTTGCACCAAATGCTATTTATATAAATTGCTTTGCTCACTGCAATGAGCTGGTCATGAAAGATGCCAAGAAAGAATCAACACTGCTCTCATCATTAGTAGAACTTTGCCAGTCATGTTATGCCAGAGTGCCCTGAACACAATCCTACTATTTAAAGATATCCAGAAAGATTTTATAAATGCGCAGGTGACCAACAAATACAGAATCCTGTGGCTGCAAAACATGTCAGTTACAAGATGGATGACTCGAGTTAAGGCTGCCAACACCAACTTTGAGACAAACAGTGGAGGTAAGGAAAACCTTAAAAGTAGATCTTAAAAGTGACCAAATCAATCAGTGGATATTCGAAGGATAGAATCCAAGACTTGCTGAAATATCAAAATTCTTTTTTAGATACTCTTCATGGTTCAAAAGAAACATGGAGACTGGTTACTCTGCTACAAAGGTTTTTAGAGGAGATTCAATCAGTTACCATTTCTGTAGATACTGCTTTTCATTGTACAAGACATGCTATTCAGTGGTTGTGGGTGATTAGATGCAAGAAGGAGTTCAATCTTATTCTTGGGGTGTCCAAATAAATAATTGCAGATGTCTGTGAAAGGAAAGATGAAGCGCAATAGAGACAAAAAAGATGGGGGAGTTGATCTAACCAGTCTTCAATGTTGCTTCCTTGACAAAGAAATAGTAAAAAGATAGCTGGATGATATCACAACCTTTTTAGGACTATACAATATTGAGAGGGAATTGAAAATAACAAATGTTACAAGTATCAGAGCAACTGAAATCTGTTGCAATCCCCTTACCAAAGCTGCACTGTCCAGGAGGTAAACAAGTTCACCAACCTGCTATCACAGTTTAAGTGCCATGCACAGTCTCAAGATGTGGTTGGGGTCCAAAACTAAAGCAAAGCATCTAAGACATTATGTTTGCACATATTCATAAAGCAGATTTTGACAAAGTGGATCGTAATACATTAGTAAAGAAATTTCTACAGAAAAACAACCAAAGAATAGACTATTTTAGGATGATTATGTTAATGAAGTTGTCAATGCTGGAAAGTGCCCCTTTGCAAAACACTGCTGCATTGCTTTTTATTCATTCCAGGATCCCTGTTAATATCCAGCACTGCTTGTAAAGCTAATGGTAAACTAGAACGAAATAAATCTAAAACTAGTACAAATAAGAATAATAAAAAAGTGAAAGACAAATTCTTTTGTTAAATTAAGCATTAACTGCAAAATCAATGTGTACTCACCAAATAAAGCAGAAATGTATGAAGTCCTGTACCAAGACCAACTGAAGAAAGGATACCAAGTCCAACCCAGTAACTACACCAGAAGAGAAGTTTTCTTGCCATCACAAAATACTGATAAATATAAAACAGAAACAAAAATGATATACAAATACTACAACTGTATGTTAAGTGTACATTAATGACAGACAAACCAAATACACGAGACCATTAGGATTATGTTTTCAGGTATGGCCAAAGTTTTGAACCTTTACTGTTTAGATGTTGCAATGTTTAACTCAAACATCAGCAGAAACATCTCTGTGAATCTCGCATCTCAGCTCTGTGAATACCAACAATTGATGACAATGTTTCTGTTCACATCAAATAATGTATAAAAATTACATTAATAAACTAATCAAATACTTTAAGTACACTATCTTTAAAAATCAGAAGTATGAAATAGGAACATGTATAAAAGCACAGTGTAATTGTTAGACAAACGGGCAAAAATGGTCGCTACATAAGCTTTAAGCTCTAACATCTGCAACAGCTGTCAGATGTATTAAAATTATGATATCATCTATGTCATTGGTTATGCTTCGAACATATCCCATTTCAGCCTCCATTGTTTGTCATCCACTGTGAAATAAAAAAAATTCAACACAAAAAATCATAAATATGTTTCAATCTTACCAGTTATTCGTTGGTGCTTCTATTAGACCTGTACTTATTATTAAAGTTGTGCTTGCTACTAATAAAGCACAACACACATTGTAATAAGGGGTACAAGTAAGAAACATTTTTAAAGGGCACAAAGAGAGCCTAAGCTTTTCTCTGATGACTTTTATGAATATGTAATTTTCAAATCTTTTCAGGTAAAAAAAAGGTAACTCTTGGACTTCACTACACTGTGTTAAGATTATGATTAACTAACAATGTACAATTGAACTAAGCTTCAAAATATATAGAAAAAGTGGATAGTTTACTAGTATATTTTGGATTGTTAAGTGCACGATCTTAGAATCAAAAGCCTTGGACCTAAGAAATAAAGTTCAAATCCACCTCTCCAATCACTACAGACATTGATTTGATAGCTAAAGCACAAGTAATACATCCCTTTTAAATGAGTTAATGTCTTGTATAAATGCAATCCAAATAACAAATATCTGGGGGCAAATCTACAAAACATTAAACAAGGAAAGGAAAATGTACTGAAGACTTAATCATGCATAAGTTTTGGCCTCTATAAAATCACAAAACAACTGCAACTTTTTTTCAACAAATATCAGATATCTTTTGCAAACCAAACAAGATAAAAGTTCTTACCTCTTGATGAGCACCTTCAATAAAATAAATTAGTGTCACAAACAGAGTTATAGCTGTGATGGAAGAGCATGTCTTCTTGTGCTTCAGAATACTAAACAAAACAAAGCAAATACCCTACAGTTAGCACTAAAAGAAGAATATAGTTTAATTGCTATAATGGAAATTCTGATCCAAGAACAGAACATATCGTCTGAACTCAAATACTGAACCCTGATAAAACAATTGCAATCTACATACAAGTAACTGTAATCAATTAACATGATAATTTAACTCTCAATGGGAAGTTTTATAGGATTTTACAGGATTCAATTAATGTGATCATCCAATTGATGGACAGAAACACATTCTTACATTTAGCCCATAAATTGGAACAATTTGTTGTAACATTCTCCTATTCCATCATGGATTCTGAAAATGAATGTATTACTGCAGCAGTTATAGTTGCTACCATAACTAGAAAGCAACAATGAAAATGCCAGAAAGGGGAAAGATCAATTTGAGGTACAGTAAGCCATGGTTATGCCCATGAAATAAGCTAGGTGTTGGCAACACCTGTTTAGAGGAATTTCAGCTTGAAGACAACAAGGAATACAAAGAGTTTTCAAGAATGTCGCCTGAAAATTTTGATGTACCCCCATGCCTTGTTGAACCAGAGAAAACTGTTCCTTCTTGCATCTTGGTCACAGTAAAGGGGATACGTTATGCTGCAAAAGCTTGTCTGCTCCCTCTGCAATTTGATGAATTTCTCAGTAGGCTTAGTACATTGTGTTTTACCAACCATGTTTGTTCTGAAAACCATGTGGATTCAAGACAAAGTCTCAAAATAATTAAACTGTTTCAAAACAGTTGGATGACAGTTGAACACATCCAACTTTTAAAATTGCAGTTCCAATTTATTGAGACAGCAATTAATGCACCCAATTTTACATTCACATTATCCATTTTCCTGTGATCCAATTAATTGAATCCATATAATTGAGTAGTGTATCTCATTTATACTTTAAAAGGTTTATAAACATGCAAAAATATATATCATACTTGCGTTTCTCTTTTTGTGCAATTATAAGCAGCTCTAGTAAAAAGTACTGCAGTGTAACTATGGGCTTTTTCCAGAGTACAATTTGTTGTCTCCTCTCCCTGTCTAGCTGCCTTTGCCTTTTAAGTGCCTCAGGACATATCTGCTGGTTATCATTCAAAATTTGCTTGTACGTATTATCCATCTCATCTGTTACCTTAACATCAAAATGTTCTTGGGTCACATTTGTTGGACCATTGGAAAACTTTGACAATTCTAAAGAATGGAAAGATGTTTCAAAAGTAATGGATTTCAACATAGAAATCTGTCGGTGATATCACTTGAAGCATCTCTCAAGATGGCAACTTTCCACAAACAAACCCCCCCAAAATTTCATGTCTGTCTTGCACAAAAACTAATCATATGGTTAATAATTTCTCTTAAACAAATAAATCTAAAAACGTAACACTGGATCTGCTTCTTCCTATCCGTGTACAAGTTATTATGAATCATAATATGCAGGAGGTGGTCACATAAAGGAAAATATTTCACCAAAAATAAAAGCATTCATGAACATGATCACAAAAACATTGCACATGAACTCAAGGTTACAGGGTAACAGAGCCATAAGTACAGAATGTAAAGGCTCACTACAAAAAATCCCAATTAACATTCAAAACCACTTCATAGTACAATCCATAACATCATGACGTAGTATCCACAGTATTTGAACCACACAAAAGATGTATCAAGTTCTAGAGCTATGAGCAATGTTTCAAAAAAATTAAATCTTGTGTTTCTAAATTGGGAGGTAAATATATCATATACAGTATAAAAATAAACATAATACTAAGACAAAGATAGCTCACCATCTGACATAACTTGGTTATCTGCATATTCAACAACCTTTTCAGCACCCAGCAGTCTATTGACCTAAACAAACAACAGCAACATTTTTTACATCATGACTGCTTGCATTTAACAACTACTTTTATTTAGACAGGTTCAAAAAATTTCAGATACTGTATTATGTGGTAAGGGTCAGTTTACCTTTGCTAACTGATTCACACAGAGGCTGGTAGTTTGGGGTTGGTATGAGAATCCATACAAAAGATAAAGTGAGAAAAAAGAATGGACACGTATGGGTGTGGTTGTTAATGAAAGTCAAGTCGTAAGCTAGGCACACATGAGCAACTTTTCTAACAACTTGAGGACAACTTTAAGGCATCCATGCCTGTAATGTGTTCAAGTAATCCTTGTGTGTGGATTTGAAGTTGTCCTGTGGTTGTTACAAAGTTGCTTCAAAATTTCCCTCAGCAAGTTAAGTCTGTGAGATTAATGAGGCTCCTGAGTAAAGGTAAGTTTTATCAGCGTTGTGAGTCTATGGTCGTGGCACAAGCACCATAGACTCACACCGTACCATACATAGATTTTTATGAACACATTTTGTCACCGGGTCATAGAGGTTTCTGGAGAATGTTAGGATTGGATTCATACTTGAATAGGTATGGTAGAGTATTTCTCTAGCAGTTTCAGTTTGATACCTCTCGACAAGGGGAATTAACAGTAGAGAAGCAGAACTTTTAGTACAACAGCACAGGTGTTTTTTATCATTATTTGCTTTACTCTTTAATTCCTTATTTGTCTTTTAGCTAAATTCCGGATGGTGATACTCAAAGTGTCTTTCTCCCCACACCATAAATACTGTGAGTGTCTCCTGTAACTGTACTGTACTTAACTGCATAGTGTTTTAATATTCTTTATTACACTGTTATTTTATGTGTATTTAACCAAGATTAAAATAATATCATAGAAATGAGTACAAAATAATATCAACGAAATGGGTACAATAGCGCATATATCTTTAAATACTACATAATTGTATCAAGGAGTGGATTATATGAAATAAGGATAATTGTGATATGATAGCATACCAATACAATTGTGGTCAAATTACTTGCCGTCAACTTCACCTCTAGGAGCTTTCTTAGTTTGCAATTTTTTCAATTCATCCTGTCTCTAATCGTTAAGTAGTGCTAGCAAACAAGGAGCTAATATCAAGATTTTAGTAACCACACGTACTAAATAACCAAAGCTTAAAGAACTGTGTACGCAAAAAATAACTTGCTGCTTAAATTATGAACTAGTTTGAAAACTGACAGTCACGGTAATCCAGAACGTTCAGTGTCACGGACCTCGTACAAAGTACATCCTCAAATCAAGCTGTACTATTGCAAATGCTAGTGGCTTTGCCGCGCTGGGTTTTAAATCAGTCTACTGCATCTACACAAGGATCACGTAGCACGTTTCTTGTATTCTCATCAGTCTCAATTTGGCCTGTCTTGGGCTGATGTACATGTGTATCAAGTATGTCACATGGAATTTTGGCCTAGGATCCGATTTCATCTGGATAGCTACCGAGTCATTTTAAATGATCCTATGCCTGACGGTAATTGTTAACGCAAATAGGTCAGACTGAACTCGACTCTCGGACTGAATATTACGACACACACTTCGCAGTTGCTTTCCACCACATTTACGACTTCACTATATTTCAAATGAAAATATCTTCGCCATAGTCGATGCCATAAACGAAACCGAAATTTATCAGACTTGTATGCGAATGAAGCAGGTTGTCTCCGGGAGAAGACATCGCACATAAGAAATGACGGACAAAAGAAAAATGAAATTAAAAAGGTTTCCTGCAACATTAAATTTAACACTTGATACGTACTAGAATCTGCTTGATTCCACTGACAGGAAGATTGCGCTTTCGAAGTTCTTGCTTAAGCTCTGAAACTGTAAGGTTAGAGTACTGTGACTCTAATCGGCTATCCAATGGTAGCGACGTAGCTGATCCACCAGAGGACGTTCGAGTTCTCCTCTGAGACTTGACACTTGAATTTGACATCTATGCCAAGAACAACAACCACAAACAATCTTCTAATATTTTGTTATTTGAAGTGCTATAAGCAGTAAACTAAAACACTGAACACCTTTCAGGTTCATATATTACTATCTGCTATGAACAGACAGGGAAGATCTGTTGAATAAGAGAAGCCATGTTCCTTACTAAAAGATTGACTCATTTATTCACGTAAGAAGTCACGAATCCTTGTGAACCGCTGACAAGATTAGAACCTTGACATGTCAATAATAAATCTTATAGTAAATAAACCGTCCCTCCCCCATTCACAAAATAGAGTTCATTTAAAATGGTAATTACTTTTGCAGTTAAAATTGTTTTGTTAAAAGCACTAAGGAAAACTTATTATAGCTCCAAATTGATCTCTTTGTGGAAAGTAGACACCTGGTGGTATCGTTGCCGTTAAAATTGTCTTTTCCCTGTCGAGTTCCGGGGAGAACTAGCCACCCCTTTTGACCTATGACTCTACAAGTGTTAACTTTAAGCGAGCAATAAATCCTTGCGCGCAGTAAGTTTTCGTATATGCAAATTCCTTTTAATTGCCTTGTATGTTCCACGTGCTGTTTCTCACACTTTGTTCCATGACATCTCACATGCCAATCTATCTGTTTGTCAACCTTTTGTAGCCACTCTCTTTTGGGCCATTATATTGGTTATTTGAATGCAAAATTCATGTTAGTGTTTGCGGGCTCTGATCTGACCATACTTCTCTTTTCTAATATGGCGTCACTCACGGTAAGTTGGGAACTTTCAATCCTGGCCGTTCAGTTTTCGATGCAAGTGGGTATGTTATGGGCTGGCTCTCCGGACGTTAGGAGCGCGATATAAATTTACGGGGGTCATTTGACCTATCTTGTAAAAGCGGACGACCTTATGGATCAGAAAATCAAAGTATATGATATCCTGACCAGCGTTATCTCGAAAGATACCAAAATAAAATCATAAAAGCTTCTGTGACTGACGCAAGGTGCTTACAACAAAAGATGGTACTTTGTCTCTACCACTCATAAGTTCTCTGCAAAATTTCACGCCGCCCTTCCCTCCCCCACACCACTCCTGAGAGGCGTGGGGGTAGTGTGATATCTCCAACAAATCAACAAGACTAGATATTTCTTTTTTCCATTGATTGTGAATAAGGTATTATACGCATACGTGTACAAATAACATGCTACCATGCAAGTAAAAATGCATGGACTAGAGACAATTAAATCGTGTAAATACAGAAATTAGACATTAAACATGAAGACGTGAGTCACAATGACGAAACAGTGTGAACTGGGTTAAACTGACCAATGAGATCTTGCTCATAATGTCTCATTGTAGGACGATGTAAATATTTTAAAAGCTGATCATACTGTAATAAGAAGGAGCTGTGTTAGGCATACAATCAACCGACATACTGTATTTGAAGAGATGTAGGTCAACGACTATCTTTTCATCAGGTGTTAATCTCTTCCATAATAAAAGAAAAACAGCTTAAACTCTCAAAAAAAACAATGGATTCAATCAGGATAATACTTTATTAATTTTATCTAACCACTATTTCTGAGGATCTGTGTACATATGTTTTTGTCAACGGAAGAAAAGTCGATTTGATGTCTAAGCCAATGTCTACGGTAACCATAATTTTAATCGAGTAAAATCTACATCCTTAGCTCTCACGAAACAAAAACTCATAAAGTGAGATAGAGATACATTTTCATTACAACCAATACTCCTACGTTTGCATCTAAAGGTTTTATGCTATAAATTATTTTATATAAGCCACAAAATGAGTATTTAAAGATCTATTGCCCAAACTGGTGTGAACATCGTCCTCTTCAGGGAGCAAACTTTAGATAACGCGGTAATGAAATAGGATACACGCCATATTATTATGTTCGAGTAAAAAATTAATCTGTTACCGACACGAAGGCAGGTAAGCGTTGGTCAAGATTATCTTGCTGAATCGATCATCGTCATCATGTACCGGAAATTTAGTTGAGGTACTGTAGCCTCGAAAACCTTCACTAAGTTCCATCTGTTCAGTGCTCTACAAATCAATCATGACGTTAAAACTGCTTATTTCTTCGTTGTCGTTACTGAATCTAATCTTTAGTCCAAATCTTCCATATTCCCTGAGGCTATTAGTGCAAATAAATGGTTGTTTAAGTCCATCACCTCTACATACTTGCGCAACAAGCATCCTACTTTTCACCGATCCATCCAAGCGGTCTAGCCTTGTATTCCATCATGCACTGTAACCATTTATCTACCTTCAGCCACACTTTTATACAGGAGACGACAATCCGAGTTCAGCCCTGTATCATTTCTCTCTATTTTGAGTCCAACGTTCTGATCCATATCTTGCAATGGAAATATATAATTGTAATAATCTCTCTTATTAACAGAAATAGTCGTGTTAATGTTACATACGTTTATTTGCAATGCTACAGCATCTATACTACTGATAAGTACTGTAAGTTTTCTTTGTTTCGATGTACTAAAAATTATTAAACTTCGAGTTCCGAAATGATAAAATGCGTTTTCTCAGAAATATTATATCTCCGTTAAATATTCAAAAAAGTCAAGGATCCATTTTGTGTTTTCGCTTACTTGCTTGGAAACCAGAGATTCAAATATCTTGTGTTATCATTTAAAAAAAACCCTATTTGTTAGCTTAAATGAACGTTAAAATGTTTAAGATTACCAATATTTACAAAACAAAAAGGCACGAGTGTCAAAACACAAACCAAGTTATGCAAATAAAGAAAGGCAGCTGGTCAACAGAAGTAATGACGCTAAATAAAATAAACAAAATCATGGATAATTTTCTGGTGCACGAAACGAAACGTTTTTCTACTCAGGGTTAAAATTCTTATACGTGACTTAAATTATTGGAAATTAAGTATATGTATAAGTTCTATAGGGTGAGTAAAATGACCCACTTTTGGAGACCAGATTTTGGGGAAAATTTTGGCGAGAATTTGGGAGAAAATTTTTGGCGGGGAATATTGGAGTCAAATTGGAAAACTGGTTTTTAGTTAACTCGTTTTGAGCTAACTGGTTTTGGGTCTAATTGGTTTTCATCAGACTGGTTTTCAGTGTGAGCTTTGTTCAAAAAAAAGTGGCGGTTTGATGATTCAAATTTGTAGCTGGAATGCAAAAAAAAACAAGATTAGAATCAAGACAAGCCAGAAGTTGCGAGTTTTTTGAACGCAATTATAATAAGGAATTATAAGGCTAAAATCAGGACAGAAGTATCCGAAAAGAGTCTGGAGAGTTGAAAAGAACTCTGAGTAGGAGATAGGTAATCGAGTGAAAATAAGGTGAGTGATAAACGACTGGTAGGGAGCAGATAAGGCGCCAAAAAAGAACCAATCAGAGAAAAGGAGAGGGTTACTTAAATACGTCAAACTCAAAAAATTCATCACATGCTCATAAATTCCCCGCCAAAATTTACAGTCTTCCATAATATACCCAGCTACAGTCACACGCAGAGAACAGCACTACGGAAACATGCACTGGACTCACCGAAATACTGAAAATATACTACATCATTTAGACACGACAAACACAGAAACTCAACAGTAAGCACATTTGCACTCAAGGGCAACAACATTAACCACACAATCTCCTGGCAAACACTTGCATCTAATTCCGCTTACAGTAGTGCAAACAAAAGTTGCCTCCTCTGCTTCAAGGAAAAGTTCTTTATCGTATCGTGGCAAAAACTTTTGACGCTAAACAAAAGAAATGAAATTGTCGCATAGTGCCGGCATAGAAACAAAATACTTCTGTGGAACTCATAAAATTCCACCTGCCTCCCTTGTAAATATATAAATACCCAAATATTGTAAATAACAAATCCTGATGAGTGAAAAGAGATTCACGAAACAAGCTTGTAGAGGCAAAACCGGAGGTTTGATTTTAGATTTCCGTCTATATATATATAAACTGCTGAAAGTCTAGTTTCAAATATAAATGTTACAAAAAGCCAGGAAAAGGGACAAGTTGAGTAATTTTTCTGACTTTGGGATTGTTGTGAAGGGAAGCTAATAGCACGTAAACTAGCTGTGATTTTACTGTACAGTGTAAGTATGCTTCTAGCTTTATACGATCATGTTTGCAGTATCAGTTCTGACTTCGTATTTTAGTCAAAATCAATGTAACTAATTGAGATGCTAACACATGCGTGCATTTGTTTGCAATTGTGTGTAATTTTCTAACAGCTTTTCTTTTCTCTCGTTCTTCCTACATTGCACATGTTACAGGGGTAGACAGCCCTATTGGAATCTTACATTGTATTACACATCGAATTGAAAACACTCAAGCTAGGCCCAAGATATTATTATTACAACCCATTTACATGCAAAATGGCGAACTGGACGTGGCTTCCTGAACGAATATCACGGTTGAACAATCGTCAGTAACATACCTCTCTTCATTGTTAGTCTACGTATTTGTTAAAGGCAGAAAGCAATCCAATTGGCCACAAAAGCAAATTGACGCTACGAATCTTAAAAAGTGAAAACCAATAAAAGAGACAAGTATTTATGACCAGGTAGATCTACTAGACCATATTTTCTGTGAATAAACCATATATTTTCATAAGCTGCTGTATGAGGCCAAAACATGTGCAGATAGACATAGTTGAGGAATAAGGTTGTGTTTATGCTCGTTGTAGATGACTCCTCCTAAATTCGTTGTCGCAGATCGATTCAAAAACTATACCCTACTTGAAAATTACTACACAGTGCAGTGGCAGCGTTTTGGTCACTACTTCATGCTTCTGTATCCACGTGGTCCTTCATGTTTCGTTTTAATCAGCTTTGGAGTGTACAAAATATCTTAATTCTGTGGTAAGTAAATCTTTTCTGCGTCTTTAAGTTCCTGATCGTTCTGAATTCTAAAAATTTCTTTGACGGTTGCAATCTGACAAAAGAAAAAACAAGCAACCAATTATTTACCAAAGCAACTGCACGTAATAAATGGAGATGGGAAGCAAAAAGGGGATTATCACACCATATGTGTGCCATACCAGCCCCTTCAGAAACAATTCTCAACAAAAATTAAAGTTGCCTCTTTGCCTAATACGCAAGAGTGAAGAAAATTTCTAACAGCTCCGGCATCAACACGGCTCAAGGTAAAGTACTAAATGATACAAAGATAGGAAGAATAGTTAGGCGTCTGAAAAAGAAGCACGAGCAAATGCAACAATGAATTCAGGTGATTTATTAAACCTGTTATACGGAAACTGTCACAGCGTGGAGCGCACCAGAAAAACAAATACAAGTACGAGACTACCATTATTAAAAAAGAAGAAACAACGAAAATAAGAACAGGAATTTAAACTATTAACCATGGCAAAACACAGAAAAGAAGAACCAAGAGCGATGCAAGACGAATCAAAACAACGTTAATGAAAGCTCTATATTGTTAATGTAAGTCTGTTCATTGGGCAGATACGAGCCCAAGCTTTGCTTCTACTTCCCAACAATTTCTTCGGTCAATAACAAGATGCACTAGTGGTGTAAACCAGGAAGGAGAACTTTAGGTGACCTAATGTAATTTTGTAAAGCTAATTTTTAAATGGTATAATATTGTCCAGCGGAATATCAATTTACAACAATAATTACGAACTATAGAAACTGTGTACAGGAAACGTCACACAACGTTCTCAGCCTGTAGTTTAAAACGTGAATGCTGAATCGTGTAAAACGGCAGATTAATGTTTGCAAATATATGTCTTACATCAATCAAAACAAATTGTAAAATGGCAATGGTTTTGCTCAGACAGGATTCTAACTGAATTGTGACAATCGAGAATCGACAATCGACAATCGGGTTTCGTCTCGTGATACCAAGGACTTTGAATGTCCTTTACCAAACCTTTGTGCCGTGATGGCAGGGAGGTTTGAGTGTTGGCTTTTAAGTCTGAGGATTGCAAGTTCGAGCCCGG
>JANTCA010032757.1:0-28942 GCA_024741275.1 Chironex yamaguchii | reverse complement strand
AACTCAAGGACCCAACTCAAGGACCCAACTCAAGGACCCAACTCAAGGACCCAACTCAAGGACCCAACTCAAGGACCTCTTATCGATAACTGCCGCTCGATTAGGAACATCATAAACATAAAGTGGAAGCGTAAAAATGTCAATTGATAAGAACTTCTAAAAGCGACGATTATATATCTTCAAAGTTGTCTTCTGATCGCAAAATAACTATTTTTTATATTTGGCAAATTAATCAGCAAATGTAAATACAAAATAGCATCATGTCCAAAAATGTCAGAACACAAAATGTAGTTAATCACTTATCCTCAAATAGAACGAAATAGAGCGCACAGGAAAGAGCCAAATTTCCGGAGTCCATTTATTGGATTACTCAAAGTGTGGATTGGCTGTTCTTGTCTGAAACTAAAATTTTCAAACATTGAAAGATTCAATCTTCCCTAAAATCAATATGCAGCCCAGGTTTAGAAGATACAAGTACAGCATCCGCTTGTTGAAATAAATGAAATAGAAAACATTTGATTACACAGCGATAAGGAAACGGATAAGGAATGGAGTGCTTCCTTCTATTAAAGAACAACGTCTTGAAACATGTTACAGAACACGGTTACCAGCGTTTAGTAGACGGGCCACGTCTGGGAGAGAAAGTTAATAAGAACGCATACAAAATAGTTTATTCAGTTGGAACCAGAAGAAACTTTTATTAGGACAAAGCAGACTACATTAAGATAAGTAAAAGTTCAAATACTGATGCTAAAGGATATGAGATGCACAAATGGATACATACACAACAAATTCAAGCTACCTAATCCTCCATCTTGATTCTCCGTCAGCAAGGACAAGCGCGGGAAGTAGGAAGAATTCCTTGAAAATGCAACAGCGTGGTTATGCGTACCAACTGCAACATGGGTAATTCATGCATCAGTATACGACATTACCTGTCGGTACGAGAGAAACATGGTATTATTAAGGAATTACGTGAATAATCACCTATGGCTAGTAACTGACATTTATGTCGAAAACGTTTTCGCTTGAAATTTCAGCAAAACGACGTGAACAGAGAATAAGCAGTTTACGGTTCGTTTCATCTGCAACAAAGTGCTAAAAAGCGATGAAATGGACAACTTCTATTGTTTATCACTTTCTTCTTTTATTCTTCCATCAAAACTGCAACGACGAAAACGAAATGATTTTTTGCGCACCGATAATTCTCGGCTTTGATAAATACCGATTTGAATTAACGGAACAAAGCTATGTTCAAAGTCAATTTCAGTATCCGAGCATGGATTGCAAGAAAAGTAACAAGTAATAAAATGCTTAATTTATTCATTAAAATATGGAACAAGCAAACGAAGAGCTTTAAAGAGAAGTAAATGGATAACTACTGATATGTGAAACAGAAAATCACTGACATTATGTACAACAATGGGGGTGGAGGGTCATAGCATTTTTAAGATGGCAAGATTTCCAATGTTCCGCTTTCATATTGATAAAAATTATACTGCTTTGTGCTACTGCGTTCGAAAAATTTTTATTGCAATGGGATACCCATTTTAAGTTACATATGCCATCTGTCAACTACGAATGTGCTGAAAGCCATTGGGAGTGTAAGTGTGAGGATCAACTCGTAGACTGATGCTTACAATGGAATGATGGTTATTATAAAAATGAGAGCAGGGAGTAGGGAATGGTTAGAGACAATTGGAATTTCTTAAAGGATGGATGAGTTTTTAAGAACTAGGTTAAAATATGGATAGTTAATGTACTAATGGCTCTACTGATTAGCTCACTTGCAAAAGAAGGGAAAGATAAATGGAGAGTAGGAAGAAATACTATAAGAGAGGAGTGATGGCCTCATAGAAAGACAGGTAGATGGATCGCTTGATCGCTGTATGGATAGATGGATATACGTATGCATTGATAGATACACGGATGCATCAATGGAATGTGTTCCTTAATTGACAAAGGGATCACTTATTGTATGGACGATATACGAACTATTTAATGGATTAGTGGATGGATAGATGAATGAATGAAAGAATGAATGAATGAATGAATGAATGAGTGAGTGAGCAAGTGAGTAAATGAGTGACTAAATGGCTAGATTTATTTATTGATTGATAATGCTATCTACAAGTGGTGTATTTGTTGGATGGTAGTTTGTATTGATGGACAGATTTATAAATGATAAAATAAATTATCTATTTCACTCTCATTTTTTTCGCAAACTTCCACGGACTTATCCGCAAGCGCCAATGTAATGGTTGTTGGTATACTTCTTCCCTTCTATTTACTCATATGTCAATCATGCATATATCAGTCACGGATTTGTTTGGTTGATTTAAAATTGTATCGAAAACTCGTTGATTCTTTGTGAGTTAAAATTAAGTGCAAAGCAAATACTACTTAATTAACTTTATAAACCTTACATTAGAACAGTCACCCCAATTGTCAGATACGAAGTTGCTGACAGGAGTAGTATTAAATCTATACGAAGCCTGCTGGAATGAAATCACTTATATGATACTTATCGTCTTTGGAGAATGCAACAAACTGCATTTACGCAACCAACTTCGTCGATGATAATTTATTTGCTTGTTACATACACTCTTACACTCCTCAGGATCCCCTCCGAATTGGCATAAATTGGTAACTCCTTAAGAAGTTGAGGTTGTTGTGACTGTTTATCATGCGTCTGTCTCTATGACTACGAATAACAATTATTGACATACTTGCGCTTAAAAATTGTAGAAGATTAAACAACCTCGATAAACCATAAACATGGTTCATACATGGCAAAGTTCGCACGAGGCAAAATCTTGCCATTCCAAGGGAGTATATTGTACAAGGATATAGGACGAGAATAATACTCGATCTATTAATATTATATATGTGTTTATTAAATATAAATAACGGAACCATTTCGAAGATCACATCTAAGTGTATTGCTCTACGGTTTTGTCATTTAGTAATTACAGGTTATAATTTTGAGAGACAACGATACTCGTTGAAAGAGAGAAGTGAATGTTGCTGCAATCAAGGTGATCTTTGTTGCTGAATGTGAACACAAAAAATGAACATTAAAGTCAGTCGATTATAACTAAAACACCAGTGCTTTGTCATCAATAACTACTGATTGTGCTCTGTTCTACTTATATTTAACCCTACTTATATAAACTCGGAACTTCAATTAACATTTGATGTTGTGCGAAATCGCAGTCATATGTAAAATGGCCTAATCAACGTTACTTTTCATTTCAATACAGTATGAATCGCATCATCATTGAATCAACGTCCATCATTAACTCTACCTACAATTCCAACAGTATGTACACGGATGTAAAAGTATTAGATTATATACTTGTAACATTCCCGTTTGCTGCCATCATCCACGTCGGCCATGATGGATCACGAGGATTTGAAAACGTTGCCAAAACTCCAAATGGGGTCATGTGACAGACAAATCTTAATTACCACTGTTTTCTTTATTTCCGGTATTGGTCATCATCATCAAAATTTCACATAATGGATTACATGAACCTTGTTAATCTCGATATTCCTATATTTATAAACATATATATAAACTTCAAAAATGAACACTTTTTAACCTTTCGAATAATTCTCCTTCAGAAGACGTTTTCTTCTTATTCTTCAACTTCGCCTAATTTCCTTTTCCAGGGGGTCGGCAACAGTGGACTCCCTGCCTTCATCATTTTGCGGTCTTGTGTATTGTCCTCTCGGGATCAGTGGTCTTGGGTCCTCTGCCTCCATTTTGGCTGTCTTGTGCATAGTCTTCCGTTAAACTCTTCCGTTAAACCAAGTTCCTCTAATCTCTCGTGCAACCCGTCTCTCCAACTCCTTGGCTGACGACCTCTGCTCCTTTTTCTTGTTCCAACACCTCTCACTACTTTGTCTTCTTTTCTCAACACATGTCCATACTATCTCAAACGTTCAAATTGGGTAAACCGTACGGCACATACTTTCTGCAAAATCAACTTAAATTTAGGCGTAAATGTAAAAATTCGATCATATTTTCAACATTAAAAAGTCGAAGGCTTGCACCATTTTGCAAAACGTAAACAAATAATTATGAAATCAGAGACATTTCATTTTCTGCGTACAGATCAGGCGCTGACAGCGACAGTACACTGCACTCCCAAAAGTAATTGGACAGTTGTACGGTCGAATCGCAACTCGGACACACATTTAATGCCTGCCATGGAAAATTTGTCCTCAAAACCCTTCAATTTTTGCAAATGTCGTAGACCATCGCCTGTCATCGGCTATCTTACACTTCCGCTGCACATATCGCGAGACTAAGAACTTTTTTACCTAAGATGCGTGTTTATATGTTGCGGTTATCTTACTGCAAACCCCCCTTTAAAATCTTTGCACAGCTAGGAGAAAACCATCCTTGAATTCCCGGTAATTTTCAATTTCCAGGTGGCAGCCATTACTATGTTTGTTTGCGTGGCAAACGCGGTCACCATAGCATCCATTGTTCTAATGACAACTCATTAGCAACCGCAACCGCTACGTTGATAAAGAAATGAAAGTCGTTTCCTAATAAAAAAAATCATGAAAATCGAGCTTTTGAGCCATTTTATCTTCATTTGCATTGCGCACATATTGGCCGTTTATCTGTTAACTGGTCTTTTTGGCCGGAAAGAAGTCCCCGAATTTTTAGCTGTCAAATATCAGCAACCCTAAACCGATACCCATGCACGAGTTGGTTGTGATTTTAGCCATATTTATTACACGAAAATGTTTTGATTGATAGATCGTAGACACCCTAAGCAGCAAAATTCTTAATCGTTTGTCAGCAAAAATGCCTTTAGCTTAACAGATCTGCACTCATCTTAATTTTCAGTCATTATAATAAATTGCATCGATCTTAGCTTGCATGTGAAATTTTACGAAAAAAATGGCCCTAAATATGCAGAAGTTCTCTGGCTTAGAGGATGTTTATTGTTTAAGTATTTAGTAGCTGGATGACTGTCCACAGTTTCTGTCCGCCGACCAACAATCAATGCTAGCACATTCGTATATTATTTGATATTAGAATAATGTATCAACATTAAATCCACGATTTTGCATTAAGCAATGTCGCCCTAACCTATCAGAGAAACGAACCTATGATCATTTTATCCCCAAAGTCATCTTTTAAGGTATTTGTCAATCTGTCCGACTTTTCATCACTGAATACAAGCAAAACGTTTTACCCACAAAATATTAAATCGATTAACCTGGTTTTCATGACCATGCAATAAAGCTTAGACAACTGATTAAACAATTGGTCTATTTGTCAAACCGTTCAACTAGCGAACTAGCAAATTATACAGAAATACATGCTACAGCCAATGAATGCACGTTATCAATTCATTCCTTTAATTTATGCGTCAATTCATATCTCCTGATCTTTTAATCTTATCAGTTTAGTCTCCTATTCTCAGTCAATTATCATCTATCTACTGTTCTATTTATTTACTCTATTTCAGGGATACGTTTAAAAAGTTGTGAAAAGTTCCACTCCTTAACATCCATAAGTAAACACCATGAACATACTTTGGTGCACTGGAGGAGCGGGCTGACAGGAGATGCATTGGTTGGAATAAAGGATAAACAGGCGGGAGGGTAGTCGATGGCCTTACAGAAAGGAAAAGAAAATGGATGAAGCGAAGAATGACTGGCTAGAAAAGTATCATGGTGTACTAAACTACAGAAAGTCAGCCAACTGCTACAATGCTCTGGTTCCCAGTTTTACGGTTATGACTAAACATCATTAGGCAGCAAAACGAGGCAAATGAGCAAACGAGCAAAATGTTTGGAATACGGAACCCACTTCTTTTTCATTTTTGTCGATTTTTTGACGTATTTCGAATATTTAGTACTGCATACAAAGAGAGGTCTACAGCCAAACACAAGTCATTGCAGAGGAAACACAACAATGAAAAATGATAGCACAACAACTCAAGGTTCACTGTACGAAAATTTAATTCATCGGCTGGCTTCTTACACAGTGTATCCTTATATTAAAATAATTTATACCACATATTTTGAATTCGGCGGTTTCAGATCCTCGGCAACATTGTAAAATGTAATCCACACGATAACCCCTGTTCATAAATCTTGATATTAACAGTATGTTGTGAATTGTCTACATTTCTACTCTTCTATAAAAAGTTGACGTTAGAAAATAAAAAAGCAGCACGAAGGACACGTACTACAAGATTTAAGGAGGCAAATTCCAATTGTGGAAGACAAGCGCATGGTGGACTCCACTGACCTCGGCTCCGTTGTCTTCCTTTGTTTTAAGTGGAGGCAAGAGTGAGGTATGTCCAATAAGACTTACCATAAAGCGTTAGGGGAAAATGAGGACGTACACCACCCATACCCCGGCCATGGAACATTACATTAAAACAAACATAAAGACAGTACCAGAAGACACAAGGTAGACTAGCACAGAAAGCAGCACTCGACAGACCAAGTCTGAAGTTCACCTCGACCACAAATCTGTCGCAGATGGAAGATTGGTGTTACAAAAACATTTATGAGGTGGCGATATGTTACACCACTTATGTTAATAAATGACCCTATGATGCCCTCTAACAAGAAGAAAAAACAGCATAATAATCAACCCAAACACCTTGCCCGAATTCAAAAACAATTTTAAAAAAGTTCAGCAATAAATTCCTTTGCAGAGGCCAGTCTGGCATTTTGCAACTTAATGCCTGCCTCCCCAAGGTCCCCAAGCACTCTGCTTTGACTGATGATGAGTTGCTGCAGCCCCAAGGGATGGGAAGGCATCAGCATCATTGGTATCCGGGATAACTTGGATGGTACTTGGTCCCCTCGTCTGCTCTTGGGGTGAAGGTTGCTCATCTCGGCCACCACCACTATTCCACGGAGCATCCCTGACCACAAAGCCCTGTGCTGTGGTGTCACTTGCTTTGCTGGGAGGGTTCATGTAGTGCGCAATTGCATCCTGCACTTCATAACGCTCCCGCACGTCATCCAGCTGTCAAAAAAATATATGAATTAAAAAAATCGATACCAGTAAGCTGGGGATATCTGAACAGATACAATATTAACATGTAAGCCATGCAAGGAGTTGCCATAAACAACTGCTTGAAAATACATACGGAGTGGCAAGGTGACAGAATGGAGTAAAAAAGAAAAGACACTAATTTCTTGTTTTCAACATAAATATTACAAACTTATTAGCATGCTGGTGTCACAGTAACGTCTCTCTAAACAAAATAACGAGAGAATGGTAACCTTGCATGTATAATAATCTTATTCACATTTAACGAGCAATACTGCTTATGTTGCACGTTTCGTTAATATTGTATTGCTTCTTCTTCATGTTTGTTAAACTACGATGGTAAAATCATCACCACATCATGTCCCAAACAAGACTTCAAAGACAAACCTTCCGCTGTCCTCCTTTAATGCAATAGATCATAATGCACTTCAATGTGGTAAGCATACTAAGCAATACGATAACAAAACCATTGCTTTTAGACCAAGACGACGGGGATTCAAGTGTCAATGTGACCATTTGCAATAGTACTACCCGATTTGAACGTGCTTCAAGTGAAAAGGATAGTTATACATCTCATCGGTACAAGGCCTACGTAGCAACCAGCAGTACACAGCGTGACTACTCAAGCTGTTAGACAATAACTGACAAACAATAGACATAAAAGGCGTCATGCCACTTACGAATTCTTCCTCCAGCGTAAGAAGATGCTCTTTACAATCTTCTGCAGCATCTTCCATACCAGTAATGGAGATGATGTTACCTTTCGGATCTTTTGGGAATCGAATATCAACACCAAAGCTGTCCATAATCTTGCGTACATTCCTTCCTTTCTGTCCAATGATTCGATTGTGAATTCGATGATCAATAGATACCTCAATGGTGATTTGCTGCTCAAGTTCACTGACCAAATTCATGATGGCAGCCTTGGCTGCTTCACACTTGGCCTCATAACCAGTTAAAATGATCTGGTTTGCTTCGGGAGAGTCGGGATCGCTGTCTGGGGGTGGTACCTGGATCTGAACATCATAGTCACCTCGAAGTTTGTTCACCACTTGCCCTTTGTAGCCGATGATCTTCGGGTGATACATAGCTGACACTTCGAGGACAACTTGATGAGCTCGCAATTTCTGTCGAAAACGAAACAAAACAAATTCGTGACTGTAGTCCATCGGTCTGTATACGGGCTTCTTTTACTACTGCAGGAATATATCAGTTTTGTTCACACTAACCTTCCTTGACTCAGGATACTGTCAAGTTGCTTCATTAACTATTGTATCCTGGCTCAAACTACCACACAGTGTGGATTACATGGTATACCAGTTAGGTGCTAGTATGGTTATCGAGCCTTGCCCTGCATTGATTTCTACGTACGTATCCACGGCAATACATCAGCCTGTGAAAATATCAGCCTGGAATTTCTATTCTCCAACTTGAACACCCGCTCCTTTCACTGACTGACTGACTGTCTGGTAGCCAAAATAGGTTTGAACGTCTCGTGCTCAACTTTTTACGAGTGGAATTCTGACTGGCTCAAGCTGGCTCTGTTTACTGAGGACCTGCATCAAATCCTCAGATTCTGGATCATTTTGAGATTTTTTCAATTGATATATTCGTACAATCACAACCAAAGAGGACTAGAGAGGGGCTGATACTAGAAATCCCACCTGATCCCATTGGCTTAGCGGAGGCTTGGGTTCCCCGCGTGCTTCTACTTAACGGGTAGGCCCGCCTTCAGTCTCAACAACAAAAAATCCGATTACAAACCCTTTCCCGGTTATAAACATATCTAATAGAGCTTAGGTGAATATACACCACATTCTTATCAGCAGGATTTGATGGTATGTCAAGTAGCGAATGACAAACCTCTCCAAGACGTGTTACAAACAGTACTTGTAAAACACAATCCATGTATATATATACAAATTCTTACCCTATCTTCGTTTTCCATTTCAATTTCTTCCACTCTTTTCTTCAGTCCGTCTATGGCAGCCTGAACCTTATCAGCTCGTCCCGTGACTGTCACGTGATCCGACTCGTCTTTGGCAGGTGGAATATTGATATTGACGTCAAAGTCCACCATCAGCTTGCGTACTCCTCTCCCTTTGGTGCCGATGATGTAACGGTGATGCTCAAAGGGAATTGTGACCACTTCGGACACGGGTATGAGTTTCTGTCAACCAGAGAAAAAAACCATAACACCTCTAGTTACGTATCATTGTATAACATCACTATATGTTCACGTACGTTCTTTGCTATGATTGCAAGTTTAACAGGGAAAACCTAACAAAAAACACATAAATGACAAAAAAAGCACACTTTCAAAGGATTACAGAATTAAGAACAATTTAAGAACATTTCAGCCTAAAAATGGAAGATAATTAAAAAACCAGCAAACTTCAATCACAATTTACTGGTACTTACACAAAAAAGTCTGCCATGCCGGCCACAAGTAAATCAGGTCGGACTGAAGTCCTATTAGCGCTCAATATTGTAAAATAGTTGTTCACGATAACAAAATAACACCTCAGGAATTGAGTGGATATACTTAGCACTCATGACCATCTCTGCTCTTTCCTTCGTTCACGTTGAAAATTGCCTAAGAGTATTTTAATTTAATCTGAATATTTTCGCCAAAAATTATACCGAAACGTGCACGAGTGTAGGCAGGAATTCAAATCACTTCATAGTAACAGAGGTCAACATTTGACCTTTGCCGTAAAGAGCACCCAGAAAATCTCATCTTACCAGCAAATCCTCTTTGGCCAATTCCACATTTTCCTGTTTTCCAGTGATTGTAATAATGTCAATCTTCCTTGGGCTTTCATCTCCGTTCATTTTTTCTTCCTCGTCTTCTTCATGATTCCCATTAGCAACAGGTCGGTCAGGGAATTTAATCTGCACATTGTGCTTCATCGTGACATCATGGACATTAAGACCATTGGCTCCCATGACTGCCCGGTGATGTTTTTGTGGGATTACACAATCAATGGTAACAAGAGATTCCAGCTCTTTAACAATTTCTAGAATTCTTTGTTTGGCTGCCTCCACGCAATCTTTCGCACCCTTGAGCACTACACGACTTGACTGGCTGTCACTTCGGGGGAAACTGACAATGACACCTCCGTTTTCCTCCGACATTTCGCGTAACACTTGAGCACGACGCGCAATGAAGTGTCGATGGTGCTTTGGATCAACTTCTACTTCACCTTCCACGATGGTGTCCTATTCAAAAGTAAAATTGCAAAAGTAAAATTACAAAAGTAAAATTATATCGTCACTAACAGTACGGGAAGGAGAATAGGCACTAGGCCAGTCTCAGAAGCCAGCGTTGTTCAGACTCGAACTGTTACCTATCTTTTTGTTGATTGTCTAGTACACCACATGCCACAAAAATGGTACATGACGTAACCATCAAGATAATAACAAGTTGGCGTTGCAGCAACTGTCCAGTGTTCAGCGATAGCTTGAAAGGGATCGTGGGAGCGTTTCACAGGATACGAAAAAGAGTGCAAATACAAATTCTGGTCTTCCATCCACGGTAGACATAATAGTGCAACAACACATATCAAGTTTCGAAACCTTTGTTGCATAAGTGGGGGACCTTGCGCATGACGATGGGAGAAGAAACTCTCGACAACTAGCGCTGAAAAATCCTTACGACTCACGACATGATCAACCTCCATAACCTAAAACACCCAATAAATACAACTGTTAGAGCAAAGTTATGCTTATGACCATCTAGGTCACAAACAAAGGTCTCCCGACGGCAAATCTGAAAACCATTCTTACTCAGCTACATGCAATCTTTTGATAACCAAGACCCCTTTTCAGAAAAAACCCCAACCAACAACACAGGTGAACATAGCAGATCACCTCGATCGCAGCATCAACCAAACATTTCAGAGCGAGGTCACAATAGCAATATATATTTTAGTACTCTGTTATAAACCGAATGTACACATAAAGGCATACCAAGTCCTTAATGCGTGCCATCAATTCTGTTTTGGCAGCCGCAACGGCATCTTCTTTGCCAAGAATAGTGATCACGTCTTGTGCAGCATCTTTGGGTCCAGGAAAGATCACACGAACGCCTGTGCTTTCACGGATCTGTAACAAAGCAGAAATAAAAATATTAATGTAAGTGGTACGAGGCACAAATCTAATAAAAACTGCGATCATCCGTGGCAACCTTTCGGAAATTTACTTTAGTCAAAGGTTTCTCATGTGGGTTATAGAAGACAGATTTGCCCGTACCAAAGAGCCGAAAAAGATCACCTCTTCCAGGAAATAAAAGGGCAGCTGTGCCACAGGATCAGCTTGAAACACAAAGCACTGATCTATACAATAAAAAAACCTACGACACACGGTGGTGACAACTGCATAGAAATAGCTTAAGTTTGGTCGATCAAAACCAATGGCACATGCTGCTGTTGATGACAAACCGTCAAAGACGCAAAGGATGGTGATCTAGCAGACAAATTTTTCTACCACAAAAATACAATATCAGTCAAACAGTGGAGCAACAAACGCTGACCCACATTACCTTTCGTATGTTGACACCGCCTCGACCAATGAGAAAACGATGATGTTCTGGTTTGGCGCGGATCTCAGCAGAAAAACTGTTAACAAGGCGCTCATTGGCCAACTCCATTAATTGATCCTTGACTTTCTGCACTTCTTCTTTCGGTCCTTTAATGGTCACTTTATCGCTATTGGATCCCTCTGGTGGGAAATGAACCTGCACATCACCACTTTCTTCCATAATGGAGCGAATCAATCTTCCCTTGGCACCAATCAAGGATGTATGCACTTTGTGCGGTATTGTGATTTCGGTCGACGTCACATTGGCCTACAAGATCAATGGGGCAAGCCATAAGAACACAAGAACAGCTGTGTGCGTCTATTGCACCGTAAAACATGAAGATTCACATAATCAAAACAACTTTGTATTTTGCAGCACAGGAATCACGCCCAAACCTGACAGTCACACATAACAAATGCATTGCCACAACGCATGCCAGTCAAGCAATTACACAAATAAACTTATCGGATCAGATCGTTTAATTGCACATTTAAAACTGTTCTGCTCAGTTCAGTTGGGAGAAAGCGTTGGGTAGGCATCAGAATACGCCTGCTTGAAAATCAACAGAAAAATCGCTAAACCTCAAGTTCAAAAATGTATTTTGTCTGGTGTAGATCTCCTTGCCTTAATTCCGGATATTATAGTAACACATTGCATAAGCAGCTCTACAAAAATATAAACAATAACTATTATCAAAGTCACTCTTGTTATGTACAATTTACATAAATCACGGTATTTTTTCAAACTTCTATATAAGCGCGGTCAATGATCAATAAGAAGCCAGTTTCTTATAGTATTTCTCATCAATGTAGAATTTCCCTCGTCTTTTGTTCAGACATTCTGCGGAATTGAGCGAGTATTTCTAGTGAACGGTCAACCAAACATTAATAATTAACACCCACTTAAACGCATATATTCAGCAGGACCGGAATGTATTAAGAAAGGACGAAGCATCAATGGCATTTCTACACGTTTGGTTACTGGCAATTTCAAACGAGCTTCCATTCGTTGTTTTTGGTCAAAAATAGTCGCTGATTTAAATTTTTCGCAATTTTTACTATATTTGTAGCCAATAACTTCAGTTTTTCGGCTAAAACTAACTGGTGTGGCCAAAGGTATCTAAAAACACGTCTAAATGACCAAATATGGCGAGTCACATTGTAGCTTTTACCAACACAAAATACAACCCAAAGGTAGCAACAGAGATTGCCTACTTACCAGTTCGTTCTGGATGCTCAAAATCCGGTCACGTGCTGCTTCCACCTGTTCCTTATAGCCGGTAATAACGATGGCATCACTATCACTGTTTTCAGTTGGTATTTCAATCGTGGTATTAGTCTCCTCTTTAATTTTACGAATAGTGTTGCCACCCTTACCGATCACATTTCGGTGGAATTTCTTAAACACTGGTACCTCTAATCGGTAGTTCGCAGCCACCAGCTCGGCCGCCATTTTCTTCAGGAAAGCATAACATTTATCAACATCCACTTTCGGTCCACGAATAGTAACAACATCGCTTTTCTTATCAGAATCCGGAACCGAAATTTGGACATCGTTAAATTTCTCCCTGATCTCACGAATCTTATCCCCTTTTGTGCCGATAATGTTACGATGAAACCTTTGCTCAATGATAATATCTCTGGATTTTTCATTTTCCTGCAACAAAACGAAAGTGCTTAAGAAACTGCTTACAAAAAGACTTCTAACACACCACTGCCTAATTTAACAGACATTGCACACATAGTGAGCGCTCTCACACATATAATGAGTTTTTGGGTTACATAAAGTACTGTCCACCGGTCAAATAATCGATACTCGGTTACCTGTCTTGGTATTCGGTTATGTCATTCACTAATAGTTTGTTTGGCTGTAAACGAATAGTGCGATTTTTTGGATAATTGGAATAGCAAACAAGTATTCACATGGATACGATAATTCAAATAGCATTGACTAATCGAAGTGCGTGACTGATCGAATAGCAATGACTGATCAAATCGCACCGACTAACCGAATTGTATTGACCGATTGAATAACAATCACAGATCGAATAGCTATGACTAATCAAATAGCACTGACTGATCGAATGTCAATGACAGACTGAATAGTTATAGCAATGACAGAAAGAATAGCTACAGCAACGAGAGCATTTGAATAGCTATACCAATGACAGACTGAATAGCTATAACAATAAGACCAGTTAAAGAAAAGCTCCAGTGTACATGGGGAGGGAATTGCAGCCTTAAAACAGCAAGTTGAGAGAAAATATCAGTAGCGTGGCGTATCAAATGAACCGGGGGACCTAACAGTTTTCTGTAGCGTATTTAAAAAAATTGTAGTTTTAGGTTTGTTCAATGTCAATAGAATTAAGTCATCATTTCCAATTTAGATGCCACACAATACCACATATTCGCTGAATATCATAATTATTGAAATTTCATAAGAATAATCAAATATTAACATTCCTTGAGATTAACAGCCCTAGTCAGAACCCCACACAAGCCAGTTCTATGTATCTGATAGGTTCTCAGCAATGGATATGTGAGATTCTTTCTCAAAAGTACCCAGTCTGCACAACTAAACAAAATACAATGTCTATTGACTATGGTCTGGTTGAGCATTACATCAATCAACTTGTGGTTCAAAAGCTCCACTATCAACTCTAGAGGTCAGACATAAAAACTTCTTCGTCTTTGATTTGGCTGGCTTTACTCTCAGGCTGAGTCTTGATGCGTTCCAAGATACCAGATCTAACAGGTTTTGCACAATCTATTCGTCTGGAGCTAGAATTGTGATGTCATCGGCATATTCTAGGTCAGTGATGTACAGAGTGTTGGAGACACGAACTCCATCTGCTTGTTGGATTGATTTTGATATGATCAAGTCTAGTACCAGACTGAAGAGCATCGGGGACACGATCCACCCTTGCCAAACTCCTGTACCAATATTGAAGGCATCAGAGACATACTCGACGACTGTGTATACTGCTGTGCATGTCCGGCAGGATGTCGATAAAGATTTCAGCAATACTACATTTCTTTAACACTTTACACATTGATTCTCTGTGAATGCTATCAAACACACATACAAAATTGATAAAAAACTACAATGCCTGGCTGTCCATCATGTAATCTCTGCTCGAAACACTGACATAGAGTGAAAATCTGGTCAGCACAGCCTCGTCCTGAAGGAAAGCTTGCTTGCTGCTCTCGCAGAGATGGAAGAAAGAAGTGGGGTAAGCACATCCTGTCTGACTTAAGTCCACAGCTGAAGCAAGCATATGGTGCTAATTGTGCTAGATACCCCTACACAATCATTTGCGACATTGCCAAAGACCATGCTCAGTGGCAGTGTACATTTGTCCAGGGGAATCTGACTGCTGTTCACCCGAACTAGAATCAGGATTAAGTAACACAACAAGATTAAAACATATTCTACTCCACTGTCTTCATATTCTGTGCACAAAACAGTGGATTTCAGCTAAGGCTAAGTGTTCATATTCCTAACTTGATACTGAGGCTGTCCTTTGCTTGTTCTTAGTTGAGGGAACATCATGTTCTAAAAACATCTGGCAATACATAATAAATGCAAACTTGCCACAATGGTGGCCACATTTGGCTCCATAAAACTATGCCTCATAACGATTGCAAGAATGTGATGAGTTATCAAACACTATATCATAATAGCACTGAAAGCTGGAATTAAAGCAAAATGACAAATCTTCAACTACGTACCATTTTGGATGCCATTTGGAGTAATTCAAACTTGGCAGCAACTACCCCTTCTGGGCTACCTTCAATACGAATGATATTGGATTTCTCACTGTCAGGTGGAATATTGATTGATGTCCCTGTCTCTGCTTTAATACGATTTACATTGGCTCCATTCTTACCAATGATATGTCGATGCCACTTAAGGTCAATATCAATTTCAGCAAAATCCATGGTGTTTTTCAGTTCAGCAATTGAAGAATCCAATGCTTGCTTTGCAGCTTCAACTTCTGAAGGAGGACCCTCAAGCACAATCTTGTCTTTGTCTTCAAAAAATTCAATGTGAACCTGAAAGAGTTAAGTACACCAATTGATAACATTGCTCAGTTACATCAATACAATCAATCAACAAAATGGGTTCATAATGATGAAGACTCATTCTACATCACAGTAATCCAGTTCAAGTGCATCACATTACTTCAAGCAGAAACCATTCTATTAATGTAAATTCTTAACTGTCTCTTCACTGGGTTGTAGACAGTAAATTGCAGTACCTAAGAACACAAAATAGACCAGGTTTGCAGTCAACCAACCCAAATTTAATGCTCTCTGTCCACAATCCCTGCTCACATGCTTCTCTATGTCATTGACAAGTGCCTGAAAACTATATGCAACGGCAAACCCAAGTTATGTGAGGTACATTGGGTAAGACAAAACTGTTAAATAGTTGCCGTATGGCTGAGCTAGCACAATACCACAAACCATCATGCATGAGATAATGCATGTCCAGTTTTGTTTAATCATTTGTTTACACTGTTTTAGTCACTCATGTTCAAGAACTTCACATTAGTTCTGCATGCGCTAATGTGCAGTATAAGTCGCAGGTTGGCTCTGCAGACAATGCTGAGATGAATAAGTGCAAATGTGCCTGTGCAGGCATCTAAAAGTCATGGTTGCTAGGCAGTTGAGTAGACATGTGAAGTGACCAGCCAGTATTTAATATATATATATAATACTGATGAAGACTAAAGTCAAAGCATACCAAAGGAGCAGGTAAGTCGATTCAATAGTACACTGTTACAAACAATATCTCGGTTTGGAACCAAGACAATTTGTTAAGACAATGTTAAATTTCACAAATTATTTTCCCTTGGAATCATATCCTTCAATAACATAAGTGTATGAGTGTGTCACATATCAAAATTTTAAGCCTTTATTTTTGCCAATCATTACTCCTATTTATTACACAATAATACCCTACTGCTCTGTACCTGGACCCAGCAGAAACAGAGGGCTAGAAAGATGCCTTGTAGGCACAAATCACACTCTGCTTCCTAGGATATTTGTCAACAGCCAGACACTCAGAAAAACACGAGTAGATAATTAGGATTGAATGATATTTCCTACTACGTTGTATAGCATAAGATATGCAGCCAGGAGACCCAGATTCAAAGCTCTGGTGGGCACAATCACAAATTTGTTTCTGCATATTACATAAGACAAAATTGGCTACCTCTACCTGAAAGATACCATACCTATTCCTTGGCTACACAAAACAAGGTTTGCAATAGGAAAGTAAAGAAATCTTATTGACAATGCAAGATTTCAAAAGTTGACATGACAGGCAATCTATAATATAATGCCACAAAATATCTTATCCTCACTTTTGGCAAGTCTTGTGTTATTTTCTTGATATTTTGTCCCTTTCTACCAATAATAAAACGATGTAGCCATTTGGGTGCAACCACTTCCGAAATGACAACACTGTTGGCCTTTTCATAGACTTGAGTCAATGCCATACCAAGTTTATCAGGTTCACCACGCAAAGTTATGGTTTCCTGAGAACTATCCGATGCTGGCATTTCCACTGACACACCTACAAAGCAACAAGTATGAGAAGTCTAAAACCAAGCCACAGTAAATATACTTGTATTAAGACAAGACTTTTGGAATGATAATGACAAAACTGGTGTTAAGCTGCTCAAACATTCTCTAAGTACCTCAAAACAAAACCTATACATACATCTCATGTTGGTCAAATAAACAGAAGCTGTCATACAACACAGGCTTTAATTCTTTTCAATAAAATCTGACAGAGACGATGCTTCCATAATCAATAAAATATCTGCATTCCTTTAGTTAAGTAAATGCCCCAAAAGGGAAATGAAGCAACTGATTTAAAGAAAGATGCAAAGCCTATATACCTGTTGCAGCAAGAATTTCCTGAATTCCTTGTCCTTTAGGGCCAATAATATACTTGTGTTGTGATTTTCGAACCTCGACAGAGACAGTGTTGCATTTCCTCCGCTAAAGAGCAAGGACATCAAATGAATACAGTCAAAACGCAATGTCTTAAAACAAAAGGAAATAAAACCTAATTACTATTGAAATAAAAAAAAGCAAGGAAACATGAAATAAATCACTGGATCAAGGCACTTGAGATGATTACGTCTGAAATCATTACTGAAATAAGGGTGATGTCTGTCTTGCTCCTACTGTTATTGTTGTTTCTGGTACAACAATTTCATTGGTGCATTTAACTGCATGATTGCAGTGGTATTACCTAGGCATCCGTGGCATTACAGTTTTTATTCTTACGTGATACTACTGATCTTTATAATCCCATAATGATAAATACAATGGAAAAACGTGCTGTGTGTAGAACTCTTTATGTGTGAGCACATTTCTTGATACCTCTGTATTTCAATCCAACCATTTTCTCGTTAACTTCCCAAAGTCGTTTAGCACAGTCATCATCAAGTCTCTTTATACATACATTTTTAAAAAATACCAGAGCAAGTCTTCCAACTACCTTTTCCTCATAGATCTGGTTGATCATATCAACAGCCAACTGTACTCCATCCTTTTCTCCAGCAACTGTCAGTTCATTTTTGTTCACTGAAGGGGGTGGTATGTTCACTCTTGCTCCAGTCCTGTTGGAAATTTCCTTGGCAGTCAGATTGTTAGGTCCACAGATAAATGGGTGATAAATCTTGGGAATGTTGAGTCGCTCAAAGGCAAGTTTAGCCTAAACAAAAGAGATAGTATTGGAAAATAAATTAGAAACATGCTGAGAAATTCTAGCCTTAACTAAACTATACAAGATTTTCTGTACATTAACATATGGCAATTTTTCATTTTAATTGCAAGTTGCTGTTATAAATTTTAAAACTTAATACATTTCATAACACGAAACACCTTATGAGTAACTTTGCGAATGTTCCTGATTCATTTGTGTTTGCATCCACACTGTTTGTTGCTCAAAATGAGCCATGAGTCAGTCAACAGCTGTAAATACACACACCATAATCAGTGCATATATGATCTCTCTGCCTATGGTGTACATGCCCCCTTGTGCACCTGCAAACAATTATGTGCACCTGCAAGAAATGATATGGACTATCAATCACTCTCCTTAATCTTCCTGGGAGACCAGACTACACATGCCCACTTGAGAAATGTTAAGTATATGCAGATTATATGATCTGTTTAAAAAAGTCACAAAGACATGGGAACTGGCAATCATATGTAACTTCTCCTTTACATTGAGGCCTGAGATATGTATCGTTGCTATGATCATTAGAAGTTTCAAATACATATATATCTAACTCAAGTCTTCTAAATGTAGGACTTTTCAGTTGGCTTTTTAGCATACATGACTTTTTAGCATACATGACATTTCAGCAGACATCAAACGTGAACAATCAAACATTATAAATCAAACATAATACATCAAACATTATACATCAAACAAACTTTGGCTATTATGACCAGAAAGATAGAACTTTTCAATGCAACATCATCTCTTGTCATTTGAATCAACTATGGAACACATAATCCAGCAATATAATCTCTTTGAAAAACGAACTCCACAGCCTCAATACATAAATCAACCTTTGTTCGTAATTTATACTGCATACTGTAACCTGAAAAATTGCAAAGTAAATGCTTTCATTTCTGCCATCAGTAACCTATGTTACAGTCGGCCTTTTCGTTGACGCGAAGATCGCCATCGCCAAATGATTTACAAGCGCTCTTCACCGCCCTTGCAAAAACGTGTTTCACCTCCATTTTGTTTCTTTATTTTCTAAACTATCTGATTTATAGCCATCCATTTTAGACAAAGAAAAAGCAATAATGATAATGGACTGTCACCAAAAAAAGGCTTCTGCCAAACGTTTTTGACACTCTTTATGCCAAAGTGGCCAGTTCATCGATCGTCATCGATCGTCTAGTCAGTATCATTGCAGAGTTCATTAATCGCTTGGTCTACCATCGCTAAGTCTGTATCATTGTCTTTGTTTCAAGAATCAAATTTCCGCACCTTGGAACCAAATATTAAGGAAGAGTGGTCAGGCCAATACACTAACATCTTGGAGGCCATTACAGTAATACCTTGGAGCCTATCTGCGATAAAAAATTCTTTGAGAGGCGATCACCCTCCTCAGCTTATCAACGTGGGTGATTTACTGTCCTGGTGACAATTTCCGTACGAAAAGGCCAGGTAAAAGTTAAACCGTGGAAATATTTTCAAATGCAGCTATTCTAGAGATTTAGATCACTATTTGTTGCCATGTTTTTGAATATCAATTCTAAAAAATAAATTTAAGTTCCATATCATAATGCCTCTATTTTAGCAACAGCGTTATAATACCTGCTCATCCGAGATCAGTTGAATTTCATGTCTAGCCCGATCAATGCCTTCCTTGGTACCTACAATCCTGATTGCATCAGAATCACGGGTTATGGTGATCTTTGTTGCAGTTGCAAGTTCAAGCTCCTGAAGTTTCTTGCCACTTTTACCAAGAATGAAGCGATGATGGTCTCGTGGTATCTGCATCTCTATGCTTGCCTGTGTTTGCAACTGGTTCATAACAAGGCGACGAGCCTGAGCACAACTTTCCTTTTTACCAGTTACCATCACTGTCAAACTCTGATCCCGTGCAACACTCACTTCAATAGCTGTCCCAGTTTTAACCATAACATCACGAATTGCCTCATTTTGTCTGTCATTATCGCCTCCAAAATTCTGCAAGTTCTTGTACCGTCTTTCCTCAAATGGAACTCGGAATACCTAAATTAACAGGGGGACACAGTGTTAGCATTGTACCAGACTATTTTGGCAATAGAATAAAAAGTGACTACTATGATTCTCAGCCAAAAGGTACAGCTTTGTTTCTATGCAGAAGCAAGTAACGGTCTGGGAGGTATGATGAATTTGAACCATATAAAAGTATTGTCTATAATAAAAAAGTACATGTTATAATATCACCACTGACACTTTGCCTTCATCCCTATAGAAGATACTACTTGACCAAAGACTTGGACAGCATCCAGTTAAGAACAAACTTGAAAGCAAATGAAGATAATATCCATCCCTGCTTCACAATATTTTGACTTTAACTTTTACCTTCACTTTCCCAACCAAGACATCAGCACCATATTTAAAGCCCATTTAAAAAACCTTGACAGTATTACTATAAATGTAATGCATATATGCAATACTGAGCTGTCTTATTCTGGCCCAAACATGAAAGACTGTTACAAAAACATGAGCATTACAAAGGACCATGTCACTTGATTTATCCATAAATAAAAATATGAGTTTTGAAGTACACATACACACACGTATGTTTTTCATGCTACAATACCTGAGTAACAGTTGAAGACTGGATGCTTTTAGTTGCTTGATGTGCCACAGCCCTGGTCTGAAATTCACCCCATGCTTTCACACTTTTTGCCACTAGGTCACTTTCCACTGTAGGAAGAGGAGGGAATGCCTCTGCATAGGTGGGTTGATACCCTTCGGTATCTAAACCTTGCTCATCGTCAACAAGATGATGATTCTGAATAGACCCTGGCAAACTATTGATATCAGATGGATTTCTAAAGGTTTCATCCACATAAGCAGCACTGCTGGTGGCTGCCATTGTCAAATCCATTTTCCAAAATTCTTGTCCGTGGTTTGGTCAAGTTCTACAGCCCCACTGTTATGACAAAAGACATTATCAAATTAATTTGTGTACCAAGATTGGTCAATAATTTGTGAAATCCATACAAAAGTATCAAGAGACGCTGCTTTAACTTGCAAGTCCAACCAAGTTGTTTCATTCCTATATACATAAAGTAAACATTCCTTATCTCAAAAGCTTGTTACTTTGAACTTTTGATGTGTCAAGCAAATTCAGAGGATATTTCCTTATGATCAGTACTGGCTTTTTTAACATCACTTACTTTTTTGACTTCTTTGCTACTTACCCAATTTTCTTATCATATAACCTAAAAGTACCATTGTTCTCAAAATACAGAAAATTGACTCTTGCTCTGATCTACTACATTTCATTCAGGGGCATAAGGTACAGAACTGAGCCAACACATTTATGGCAGCACCTCATATAATGAATATAGATGAGGGGGTTAACTACAATTTGCTCTATGTGGAATACATGGCCGTTTATACACACCATCTCTTTGCATGCCGTTTTCGTAAAAAACTTCAAAGTCAGGGAGAATTAGGCCCCATTAATCATGCAAAAAGGCTTCCACTTGGACACACATTGTGTCCATGAATAACCAGAGCATTGCTTGTTAGATTGTATGCACAGATACTGTCAGTGTACTAAAAATGGAACTACATGGCAGTTTCAAAACATTGCTAATATCTCTGATGATGATGGATAGGGTTGAGATTTTAATCTAAGGGAAGTGAAAGATGACATGAATTGGATCTTGTAACTAGATGCCAAAAAGGCTTAGAAAAGTCTATCCATAGCTTTAAACATCCTTGGAAAAGTGTCCATTCACAATATCCAGTTAACCAAGTTTATTGCAACGAATAAATACAATTTGTAATTAATATGATTCCAAGGAGGGCACTTAATAGTTCAACACCAATATACTGTCATTATTTCGATGTGGTTCAGTGGAATGGACCTACGATGGTACAGTCCATCGTGAAGGTGCACATGTTGTTACTATCTAACGATGATAGCTGCATATTGTCTTGCTGCCTGCAAGAATGAGGGGGCTTAAGCTATACAATGGGAACTCGATGTCGTTTACAATGATAGAATGAGTCATGTTATTCCTACGCCGCGTGCGCCCAAATGCCTATTAACACTTCTTCCTTCGAGACTTGCAAGTGCTCTGCAACTTTTACTATTAAGATATTTGGTCATAAGATGATCAAGCAACTGGAGTTGTTTCCAAGGCACGAGTTGACATGGCAACAGGTATAAATGGTATGGTATCAAGGTATTAGCGACTTTTTACTTCTGAAATCCTACAACACGTGGTCGCTGCAAAACCCATGAGGCTAGATATGACCTTATCTACGTGTGTGAACAGGAACAAAATATTGCTGGAAATCACCCCTTCGTAACCCAACTGGTCACACTGCAAGACTATTTTAACCTTGTTTCATATGATCATATGGTTTAAAAGGCCAGCTCTGCTCGACTATTTCTTCTCCTCACTCGCCAGAAAATAGCCTGTCCTATTTTGTCACAGGAAAAACGACCTTAATCTTCACGCACAACTGGCAAATAATTAATCATTCGTTCTTAAGTAAGCAGGAAAGCTGCTTCCTAAATGACTGTTTTCTGGGCAGTTTCTTGCCCAAAGGTACACTTTTCAGCGTTTGACGTGTCCACATCCCCTCAACGACGGGAAGAATTTGCCCAACAGGTTCTTGATAACAAACCCAGTCAGGTATACGAAAACCGATGTCTCTAGCGTCAACTCGAATCGAAACATGGTTTCGTTGCACATTCTGAGTACGACATAGCACTGAGTAATGCGAGACAATAACAGTGCAGTTTTCAACAGCTCTTCTAAACTGTCATCCCAAAATACGCTATTAAATCCAATGTCGTCTTGGAACACATGACAAAAAACTCTGCCAACAGATCACTAAAATACAGTAAATCAAACTGAGTAGCATGTCACCTTAAATAGATACCTTCTATCTCATTACTAATAACTAGAGACCAGATTTTCGCTTTGTAAAAAAACGAATCGAAGAAACGATATTTAACCACGTGAATGAGGTACTTTGATCGCCACTTTTAATGAAAAAGAACACTAGTTCACTGAAAATGCTACTCACCTGAGAATTCAGAGGTGGCTGTTGCCGCTAAAAGAGGTAACCCGGGTTAAGATTTTCTTTTAAGGACCACAGTTTGCCGATTTTTCAGTTCCCTTTGAAAGGAAAAAGAAATGGTAGACAAATTCGTCGACCAACACACTGCCAGCAAAATGTCGGCGGAAGAAAGTCTATGTGCTACGAAGTCAACTTTTTAGCATAATTAAGATAATAATATATGCTGTTGTGTCAGTCTATGACAAACGTTAACCAATGAAAGGTGAGAATGTTCAATTTATGCAAAAAGGAAAACAGCTGGATAAAGATTTACGGTTCTTCTTCTCAACTGTTCAAATAACTTTTGTCACGATGTGACCAAGTTACTGATATTTGGTATTACTCAACGTTAGATCTGACCTCGTATCAAACACTGGGTAGATTTTAGGCTACAACCCTTCCCAGTGGATTGACTTGAACTTCTTCCATCGCTAAAAGAAAGTCAACCGGTATTGCATCTATCCCACAATCAGGCCCTCGCAAAATATTTGGACCCCAAAACATTACATGCAGTTTTTGAAACGTGAAACCAGCATTGTTTGAGACGTGGTAATTCAAGCTTGTGCGTGTGATCTTAAAATTGTGAAATGACATCCATTGTCCTACATGGAGAGACACTTGGAACCATAAGGTTCAATAGACTAGATTTTTTTTTTGGGGGGGGGGAGGTCGCAACTTATGGAAATACTTTGTAACACGGAATCTGTCCCAGAAAAAAATTGTGCTGTAAAACATCCTCTGTTATAGAAAATGACCTTACTTCCCATCGTTTTAAATAATAACTAGAGTATTGTGAATCAATAGTAAAGGCACTTCTGGAAAGAAAAACTTTTCTCATATGTTCTCTTATATAATCTGCAAGTCACGAAATATTTTCAAAGATACAGCCTTAAATGTAGGTAGAAAAACTCACTGGACACTACTAGAAGGGCGCGTTACAATATAAACCCTATCTGTGTACCCTTGAAAACCATGTACTCAGTGATAGTCACCTGAAACGCCTACCTTCGTTGTGTGGGCGTGTCACACCAATATTGTAAAATCCTAGCCTAGACCCAACGTGTTGCTGCTAAGTGTATGTCTTTAGTTAGAAGATACAAAAATCAGAGGATTGTTGATTAAACATGGACGCATTGCTTGTGAGAGTCAAAACTTTTTAATAATTTGGCATCACCAGCATTAAATCAGGCAATGGCAACAAAAACTGTTTGATTAAACTTCGTCCGTTTTTCACCATGTATCCATAACACGTTAGTTGTCCTTAATATGGACAAGCAACTTTCCAATACTCCATCTTATTTGGTAACCTGTTTCGTTTGCTACATGACACCCTGACACCCTTAATTGTATCTCTGAAAAATATGATATTTAAGAACTTTCCAATTATACCCCTTAACGTATTTTGGAAATGCATTTAATACTATTCAATAAAAATGCCTGATAAAATATTGAGGAAATATGAAATCCGAGTATCTAAGATGATTACTTCATGTAAAACAACTCAAAAAGTTCTGTTCTTGAAGAAAATAAAACAACCGCAGAGTTTCAGGTAAAAAATATGAGTTAACACGTGTTACAAGATATTCTCGCAATATTCCTGCTCACCAATCTAGTGGCAAATGATAGCTAAGAATAAAACTTCCACCATAATCTTCAGTTGTGAGAGTCACCATTCCGATTTTTAAGCTCCATTCTAAATTCTCTTTGAACTTTATCATGATGCCAACCAGCAAAAAGCGCATGCGTTGTCTCAATATATTTAGCATTGAATGCTAAACAGAAAATATGTGGTTTTCCTATATTTTAATACGCTAATATGCTTCTTTTACGCGCCGAAAAATCTTCGATTCAAAAAATCTTCAATTCTTCAGAACCAAGTTACGTTTTCTGCTTGGCTCGTTATTTCGGATAGCATTCAGTTGATAGATGTTGAATAATAAGAAAAGTCCTTGATTTTGCAAAGGAATCTGGAACAATGTTCAGGGTTGGTGCATACCTGACACTGGCATCAGGTAGATCAACCAGTATTGTCGCTCGCGAGAGATATAATTGAAAAATCTCGAATAAAAAAAAATTATAATAAAAATAATAAAAATAATAATGATAATAAAAATAATGATAATAAAAATAATAATGATAATAAAAATAATAATAATAATAATAACAATAATAGCAACAACAACAACAATAACAACAATAACAACAACAATAATAACAATAATAATAACAATACCCTGAAAATTGAGCTAATCTGAAACAGGTTGTTGGGGATGAAAACTTATATTTGTTATATATATTGGTCATCCGTCCTAGGTCTTACGTAATCAACAATGACGTCAACTATGACGTTCATTGTGACGTCGATAATGACGTTAAATAGCAGAGACTATTGCTATATTATATTTACAAAGAGAATCAAAAGAGAAGGATCATAGTAGTAAGCCATGAACCAGGATCCGCGGCGAATCGACTTAACAAAATTTGCTTTCAATCGACTAACAGGGATGAAAGGTAAATTAAAACAATTTGAAAAACAAATACAATCATACGTTCGCAATAAGGGCAAAACATGCAGAATATTAGAAAGTCTTGGTGAAGCAGCTGAAGATATTAAATGCAGTGCTGGTGGTGATGTTGAAACGCTCATGAAATCGTTTAGCAAAGGACTAGACGAGCTGGTTGAACAAGGGAATAAGGAAACAGGCCAACTCGAAATCGTCATTAATCATTTAAACGAAGTTAGAAATGTTTGTCGACGTGGAATAATGCAAGCCTCCTGCTGTGCGGATAGTGTAAAAGAAGAAGACGAAAAAATAACACAACTCTTGGAAATGGCAAAGAACCAAACAACACCCGAAGGTAAGATAGCAATGCAATGTTGTCAGATACATAAAGACAAGGCGACCTGATAAAAGAACGCAGTCCTGGTGACCACCAATTTATACTTAGAAAAAGGTCTCGGCATTGCAAACCTTACAACAACTCTGCTTAGCTAAAAAGTGCCTTAGAAGGGACGTCCCGAGAGACAAGTTGAGCTCTGAGGCCATGCATTTACTCAACTTTTCTCTAACCACCAAAGACTGAAGCCTTTTCCAAAGCAACTCTGTAGCAGCGTTGACCTCTATTTGATTAGTTATTCGGCTGATCACATGTAAACTCTGCCTTTGATATGTCAACAGTAACAGGCCAGTAACTAAAGACATGAAAAAAGGACATTCAGTTTTCTTGAAAAGGGAATCGGAGCGAATAACGCCTTATAACGGCCTTACAGACTAAAAGTTCTATTAGATCAGGAAATGCAGCACGTCTGCTTCAAAGTGGATGCACACGAAAGAGATTATTATATGTGGCGGTTAACATGTGAGCGTTCGTCGAGCAGAGATGACCCTGGCTTTGCATTTGTGTTGTCCCAGCTACGTAGTCGGCTTGAGTGGAGTCGGTTGCGTCTGAGAAAAGCTCAAGCAACACAAAAGAGGGCTGAGGAAGCAGCTGAGACGGCAGCTGCAACACGATGGTCTCTACCGCAAAGGTACCAAAAATCTAGAGATCAATATTGGCTTTTCAAGGCAACAATAGTCGATGCGTTTGGGCATTCAGAAAACACAATTCTTTTTCCGGTATTAGCTATCATTGTACTACTAACACTGGTTTCTGTACTCCTAACCTGAGGTGCTTGTGTGGAATTTTCTTCTTTAAATGCCTTAGGCTGCAAGACCTTGATAGGTTGTGGTGTCAATATATTGGCCCTTTCTATCTCTCCTCTTGATATCCTTGCATCGTGGTTCAGAGTAACAAGTGAGTTTCCTTCCACTACTCAGTTTTCTACAAAGATATATTTTGGGATGCAACCGTCTCCTATTTGGTGGTTCCTTAAATGTCTCTACTAATTCCAAAAAGCAAACTATGCCACCAAGAGTTTGTGTATGTTTAGCATTTCCTATCATTTACCAAAGGCAAGGTAGTATTTAATGACACCAGGCTAAAGGTCGATATTATCAGCAAATGTACTGTTCCTCGTCAGTAAGTTTCCACTTAACTGTGTACATTATTTTGTTTTAGAGATTTACGAGGCAAAGAAAGCTGTTGGTAGGGCAACAGACTGTGCAAATGAGGACCGACGGATGCTAAAAGAGGAACTTATTGGGTTTGATAAACGACTTTCTGATGGGCTTGATATAGTCCTACGGGAATATATTCAATGCGAAATGAGCTTTCATGCTGCAGCTTTAGAAATTTACACCAAGTGCTTTCAAAATATTTCACGGTAGTTATAAGTATGAATATTGTAAGGTAAGAAAAGAGTAAATTATGACAAACATAGTACGTTTCTACCACATTAAATGTAGCATAAATACGTTTTAACAAGTATCGAATCACAAAATACCACAAAAGCTTTGAGTCTTTCCTGTCTGGTCCCAAGAAAGTGTTTTTTTCGCCAATACCAGGCATGTCTGCTAATAAGCATCGCTATAAAATTATTTGACAAAAAAATACACTTAAGTGTCCAAATAAATTAGCTTTAATGCCACGCACTTAAAACTTTCCATAGCCTATAATAAAGCACAGACGATAGTCACTGCTGCAATAACAAACATTTGTTGTCCATTTTACAGAGCAACCCAAGCATACATATTAAAAGGCCCGACAGTATGCATCTACTTACATGTCTATATGGTACACTAAAGAAACATTGTCATTTGGAATGCTTTCTTGCTCTCGGATATCATTCTTTACATTAAATTGTTTTTATAGGCTACATTTTCTCAATCACAACGCACAAATTTTTGAAAGTAATACACAATCTGCAAGTGCCTGTTGTGAGAAATAAAGCTATAACAGAAAACATGTGCTTACATATTGTTTGTTTAACAATACCAAGAAGTCAAGAGTCATGTCTTACAAGTATTTTATTGGAATGTAAGGTTCCTTTTCCTTGCAACATTCTCTTGTTGCTGCTACCAAGAGCTTAAGGTTAAATATCAGCTGCCTTATTGCCTCTCTTCTTTGATTAAAGTAAACCCACGAACTTTTATGTCATGGAATATTGAAATATATTTAGCAACATGTCTTGTTTTAGGTATTAAATACATTTGGCAGATGTACTCCTTTGTCATCTCTCGCCCAATCACATGATTTAAGCATGACAATACAAAGTTAAAACAGTTGTAGTCGCTTGCATCATACCTACAATAAAAATTAATGAATCGCTTAATAATAATAAAAAAGCATATTTATCTATAAAAAGTAATGAATCGAATAAAAATAATAAATAAGCACATCTATCCATCCATCCATCGATCCATCCATCCATCGATCCATCCATCCATCCATTGATCCATCCATCCATCCATCTATCCATCTATCCGTCTATCCATCTATCCGTCTATCCATCTATCCGTCCATCTATCTATCTATCTATCTATCTATCTATCTATCTATCTATCTATCTATCTATCTATCTATCTATCTAT
>JANTCA010032735.1:0-21113 GCA_024741275.1 Chironex yamaguchii | reverse complement strand
CTACTACTACTACCACCACTACTACCACTACTACTGCTACCACTGCTACAACTACTGCTACTACTACTACTACTACTTCTGCTACAACTACTACTACTACTACTACTACTACTACTACTACTACTACTACTACTACTACTGCTGCTGCTGCTATTACTACTACTACTGCTACTGCCACTACTACTGCTACTACCACTACTACTGCTACTACCACTACAACAACATCAACTACTGCTACTACTACTACTACCACTACTACTGTTACTACCACTATAACAACAACAACTACTACTACTACTATACCGCTGCTACAGCTACTACTACTATTACTGCTGCTGCTATTACGGGTCGTACTTCTACTGCTATTAATACTGCTACTACTATTACTACTGCTACTGCTGCTGCTACTACCACTATTACTGCTACTGCTGCTGCTAGTACCACTACTACTGCTACCACTACTACTACAATATACTACTACCACTACTACTGCTGCTACTGCTATTACTACTACTACTGCTACTACTATTACTACTGCTGCTACTACTACTAATACTAATACTAATACTACTACTAATACTACTACTACTACTAATACTACTGCTGCTGCTACTACCACTATAACAACAACTACTGCTACTACTACTACTACTACTACTACTACTACTACCACTACTACTGCTACCACCACTACAACAACATCAACTACTGCTACTACTACTACTACTACTACTGCCACTACTACTGCTACTACCACTACAACAACAACAACTACTACTACTACTACTACTTCCGCTACTACAACAACAACTACTACTACAACTACTACTACTATTACTGCTGCTGCTATTACAGGTGGTACTACTACTGCTATTAATACTACTGCTGCTACTACTACTACTACTACTACTACTACTACTACTACTACTGCTCCTGCTGCTGCTACTACCACTACTACTGCTACTACTACTACTACAACATACTATTACCACCACCACTACTGCTGCTACTGCTACTACTACTACTACTATTACTGCTGCTGCTGCTATTACGGGTTGTACTACTACTGCTATTTATACTGCTGCTACTACTACTACTACTACTGCTGCTGCTGCTACTACTACTACTACTACTACTAGAACTACTACTTCTACTACTACTTCTACTACTACTACTACTACTACTACTACTACTACTACTACAACAACATACTACTACTATCACTACTACTGCTACTACTACTGCTGCTGCTGCCACTACTAATACAAGAACTACTACTACTGCTGCTACTACCACTGCTACTGCTGCTACTATTACTGCTGCTGCTATTACTGGTGGTACTACTACTGCTATTAATACTGCTGCTACTACTACTACTGCTGCTGCTGCTATTCCTACTACTACTGCTACTACCACTACTAATGCTACTACTACTACTACTGCTACTACTACTACTGCTACTACTACTACTACTACTACTACAGCATACTACAGCATACTACTACCACTACTGCTACTACTACTTCTATTTCTGCTGCAGCTGTTACGGGTGGTACTGCTACTGCTGGTAATACTGCTGCCGCTCCTACCACCTCTTTTAGCCTCTTTAAAGTAATAATGAACGCTATTCCCTTTGATGAAAGCTGTAGGACCTTTTGACCGCAGTGTTGTTTAGTTATTAATGAGGAATAAGGGTAAATTCACTTTTATCAAGAAAATTACTTTCGTTTCGTAAACTGAAAATTCACTTGACAAGGACTTGCTACCAAGAAAGCAAAGTTCATTACGAGTCCGTAAAACGACTTAAGCGTACAATATCTGTCCCCTATGACCATTACTGTAAAGGAACTGTAGGTCATTCCGTGGCAACTGATAAAATTCGTAATTTGTTTTCACCATTTACATATTTTTGCTTGCTGGAAGTTGTTTTCGTCCATGATACAGTGCATTGCACAAAATTCTCACCTCTTGCCAATATTATCTTTGAAAAAATGGACGTACTCTGAAAGAACAGTTTGTCTTACAATAATTGTACCGAAATTTTGGGGGTTTTGTCTCTTGCAAGTACTAACACACAAAAGACAGATAGTAAATCTTGCAGCGTTGCGAGGCAAAGCCTACCCGAGCTTTTTTTTTCGCGTTTTTGATCACATGCCCATGCAAATAGCAAATGATAACTTACAAAAAGAGGCTTCCATGTCGAATTGTTGCCTGTCATCTATTTTTTAAATAATCAAGTCAACCTGCTACAGAGTAGTGTTAAGTAAATTTACTTAAGAAGGCCTCAAAAACAAGCAACTTACTGGTGATTTATCTTTGCGTTCACTACTGCGTTGACAAATCTCAGTTTCTCCGCGGAAGTCATAGAATTGAATTCCTTTCGTACACGAGCACATACCCAGCTACCTGAAGTACATGTGCATTCACTATTGCAGTATCCCAAAGGAATGTTATTGGTGGAGCATGTATCTAAACAATTGTATGAAAAAGAAACAATTCGCATATTTAGAAACGAGGTAATGTGGACGTAGTTCAAGGTTAGTGAAGGGCTGAGAGCTTTCCCCGGATCAACTTTGTACTTAAGTTCCATGATCTCTCTATAAACAACTCGATAAGATTTCCTGAAGTTACTTTTTTGAATTTTTTTCAGATTGAGAAAGTCTTTCGTGCCGATGCTGCAAAGGCATGGTATGGAATAGTGTGCATGCAAGCGGGAACGACGCAAAGTAAGACTATAATGTGGATGATCACATACCGATGCTATATAGCCATAATTGGGTCTCTGGCAATTATCATAAACTGACTGAAAATAATTCAAAAAACTTATAATTCTAACAATTCAACAAGAAGCAAACTCCAGACAAAAGTACACAGGGTACTCTTGTGGAAGAAAAAGAAGTATAACTGTCAACCACCGGAGCTTTGTACCAGGGTCTCCTGCCTGCAGATCTGACAGCTTTCCTACTGAGCTGAACAGCTGAACAAAACTAACCGGAAACTCTTGAAAGCTGAAAACCCATGATTGTGTTTTCCCTCGCCAGTCAAAGTTGTATTACTCACTGCAGTAGATCACGGGCAGTAGATCACGGCATAACAATAGTCCGTAAAATGCAGTATGTTAAATGCAATTAATTACTTCAGTGTGTTCATTATTATCTCTTACCATCAACATTGTTAAAACTAATTGCTTTATCTACTGAGCAAAAGTAATAAAGCTTTTACTTACTATTACTTCCCATAACAACCACGACTTGCCAAGCAAAGACGGCTGCTACTAGGATGATGAGGAACGAGTTCCGTGAATGCCTCATCGTGGTATCTGTAATGAAAGAGCGTGGTACAGGTATCTAACAAGAAGCTCATGTCATGTTGAAATGCAATAATGCACATTTTAAATACTCTGTATTTCTAATCAACGCAAGATAGAGGAACGTAATTGGATCGTTGATGACGTTTTGGCGGTTATTGATACTTGCAGTTCATTAGCTCAATAATAGGAAATGCATGCCAGATGTAACCAATCAGATAATAATCTTTTAGAAGGAAGTAACTTATTTTAACGATACCAAAGAGCAGTCTTACGTCAATAAACCATGTTTCCTTAACCCTAGCGGATCTGTTTTTTCATCTTTATTAGAAGGCTCGTACGCAATTTAAGTTTCCTGCAATGAGTATAGATCACTTGACGTCACCTTCCACTACGTTTTTGGAACAATATACGGTTGTTGGGTTTATATTGAGTTTGGCTGTTTCCGTTATCATTTAAACATGAAACCCTTTGCCCCTTGACATTTAACCTTCAATGACGCTGAAGTAATGTCCTTTCTCGTATTCGTCTCTTTGTGGAGCCTCTAACTTAGGTGAAACACTAGTTCAGGAACAATAAGAACAGCGGAAGTTGCAGCCTAGATGTGCGCTAAATAGTAACATTTTTTGTATAACATCGTTTGCTGACATCAATGCGCTCCTTTTAGCGTATTCTATCAGCTAGTATCTAAGGAGTAAATGTGAGGGTACATTTTTTCAGCATGTTTCCTCTATCATGGAAAATGATATTGGGCGGGTTATATGAGGCATCGCAGAATTTATTCCTTTGCATCCCTACCTGTGATCACTATTGTCTTTGATCAAGCGCAATTCTTGCCCTATGATGTATCTAATGTAGACAGATTTGTCCTCATTTAAAGCACCAAAAGGGTATTGAGTATTATCAAAGGCATTGGTGAGTGACCATCCATTTTGCCATACAGAAAATACTGGCACTAAGACAATATTTTGTTCATTTTGCTCCGCGTCCTTACGCTTGTTAGTAACCAAGATAACATCTTCGAAGTTTACTTGGCCAACGCCCTAAGCGTAGCAACTACAGATTTGTTCGGTTCCTCTTTGAATACGCTAGCAATGTGTTAAGGAGCGTGAAGATTCTGCATTTGAATAAGTGGCCCTAACTGTTGCATCTCCTTTTACTGTAAGACATTGTATATGTTATTTCTAAAAAATACGAGGAATATTTTCGGTTCTTCACAACCGACGTTTTACAGTTTTTCGCCATTACCTCTGCCAAAGAGGAGGTTTTGCTTTTAGTGGCGTCTATCTGCAACATAACTCAAAACATGAACCATTTTTGTAAAATTTTTATTGAATATTAGAAATGTCACAAGGAATTAACGGTAGTTTTTTAGTGTTGATCCAGGTCACTGTCCGGATCCAGGATTCTTGATTATTGTGGGGTATTAAGGTGGCTTTTTTAAACATTTTAGCTAGTTTCTGGAGCGGAAGGCAGTATAAAAGACAATGGCTGCCACCGATGTATAGCCGAGACAATGTATATTCGGAAGAGTGCCACTGACCTACCTTCAGTAGTCATTACTGTATCTAACGGTCCAAGTAAACATGCATTATTGTTTGACACATGACATTACTGAAGGGTTTCTAGAGCAAGAGCTCAAAATAGATTTTATAGGATGCTGTCGTACTTTCAAGGACGGGAATGGCGTAGTCCAAGTAAACATGCATTATTGTTTATCATATGGGGCAGATGTAGAATAGTCGTGGCTGTATGCTTTATCTAGGTGTCTAAGCGTTTTTAGGCTGATGGATTTGGCATCTACCACTGATTATTAAAGCCCATATTTGATACTTAGAATATACACAAGAGCTGTGGTAGGGCGCGGTGTTAGTTACTGGGTTGGTTTTTAAACCTTCAAGGTTTTCCTTCAGTAAGTGGCCCGACACCATGGTAGACGTTTGCACTCCCGTAGTGCTTTCAGTATTGATTTCAACTGCACGGTTGCTGGGATTTTACAAACTAGCCAAGTCTGGGCATCTGAAATAAAACTTGCCCTTTCCTTGTAAAGTTACTTTTATGAACGATGTCTGAAAAGGAATGATCTGTATTCGGATTTTTATGACCCACGAATATTATGTAACTTATGATCACATCCGGGACAGTTACTGTTCATTGTCAACTAGCTCATTCTCTTAACAATCTTTGATTATGTAATGTAAAATTGTATAATTAGTTGCAGTGATGATGTGTATAGAAAGTATCGCTATGTGACTAGTATCACGTACAATTATCCAACATAAATTTTCATTAAATAACACTGTAAATTGCCCTGTCAGTTCGAATGCAATGGTCATGTTGCTGTAATGATCATATGAGCTCGTGGTATAATTTTGTTCTGTGTTTAATTACATCGTTACCAAGTAATGGCCCCTCTAGTTGACTCGAATTCCATGTAAGGAGATTTAAACTGATATCTGCTCTAAACAAAAGGCACGAACCGACACATTCTTTTCATGGGAAGGTCATTCGGTGTAAACTGGGATTAGGCACAAGTTACTGATATGGGTAGCTTTTGAAACAAAATTTTGAAAAAAATTTCTTTGGGTTGATCGCCGTAACATATTGCAAAATTGGTAAGGTAACCAGACCTCTGTCAATTGCATATGAGATATTATGTCATTATTTCTTATTATCGGGAACTGTGTCGTTACAAAGCCGTAACAATCATCACACTTTTTTCATTAAGTTATCACGTAGAAACCCTTGGGAATTAAGAATACTACGCAATAAAAAAATAGTTAGACAATAAAGTGATGCTGTATGATAAAACTGCAGTGTTATTCCAGGATAACTGTTTTTCCTGATTTCATGCCCTCTTTGCTTTAAGATGAAATATATCTATAATCGCTTTTGGTCGAATATTTGTCACCAGCTATCGTTTCCTTTCGCGTAACACAATATATGCCACTACTAACGCACGGAAGACGAAATAGCGCTTTCCTTTAGCGCGACACATTTGTCGAAAGTGACGCAGGGAAGACGAAACGTCGAAACAACAGTATATGTCGATAGTAACACATGGAAGACGAAACAAAGCAAAACATTGCTTTCCTTCAGCACGACAGGATATAGGCCACCAGTAACGCACGGAAACCAAAGCATCGAAACAATATTTGCTAAAGGTAACGCATGAAAGACGAAACATAGCTTTCATTAAGGTGGCACAATATTTGTTAAAAGTAATGCATCGAAACCAAAACATCGAAACAATATGCGTAAATGGTAATGCATTGAGGACAAAACATTGCAAAGTGTTATTTTAAACTATGACAAAATTCATGCCACTTCTGACGCAGCAAAGACGAAAGTCGATTTTCTTCAGCGTTACACAATATTTGTCTTTAAAACTACACGAACGTCTTAAGAAGTTGAAAAATCATTTTCCTTCAGCATAACAGTATATGTAATCTTTCATTAGATGGCAAAGGTAACTAAGGCTAAAATCATCTATTTTCATTCTAACAAAAATCACACGTGGAAAATACAAATGCTTTCATTTGATCTAAAAGAATATTTAACATTAATCACTCACTACAAGGCGGTGGAATCGGATTGGAAAACGACATTGGAAGGAAAAACATCTCAGCCACAAGTCATTGCAATTAACGGTGGTAATTACAAACCTATTTCCCAATCTAATCAGCACTGACAATTTGCTTCTGAGTTCTGTCGGTAATCACTTTAAAACAGCTTGTATGTCATCAAAGTAACTCTGTAGTTCAGCTGTTTGTATGCTTAAACATTTATGATTCTGACATTTATCGAAACAGTGACAGTGAGGATAAATAGACTTTTTTGTCTGCTTACATATAAGGTATTAATGGATTAGACAGACATAAATAAGTTTCTAACGTAATAAATTTGGTAGAGGAAGCTTCTTACCTTTTTCTCTTCAGATGCACAAAGTCTGTCAATGGAGCAGCTGCATGAGTTGAGAATGAATAATTTAATGTTATCTGGGCAATATGTCTTTTTATAATTAACACGTGTGCTTTCTTTTTACATTGCACTAATGACTTTTTCGTTACACAAAGGTCAGCCAAATCTATTGTTATCTTTAAGGGACATTTATGCAATTAAGACCCTGGCGAAACTTGTAAGTGTTGGTCCATGGATGGCGTTCGTTTCAGCACGAAATGAGCTACTTAAAGATCTAGGATACTTGTTTTCAATACACAGTAGGAGTATGTGGGCGTTGACCAAAAAGTTCATATTTCTGAAGCATTTATTTCGGTTTCAGCTTTGTTGCATGCAGTCATTTTCTTTGTGGTATACTTGAACAGTTATAGTGTTTTAGAGTCCTTTTCTTCCAAGGAGTCTGTTTTGTTGTTTTCTGCGTTTCTTACGCCTATATATGTTTTTACAAACTTTCCAATTTATGTATGTATTCGTTTATTTGCCAACGTTGTACAATTTTCCAAATGATAAAAAGCTGTTGTCATATACTACAACGGAAAAAAACAAAGAAAAATTGGGCCAGTTCCAAAATTTAACCTAATGAATGAGTCAACTGGACAAGTATGGAAGCGGACTGCAGTAGAAGCCACAGAAACGAGGTATTGCTTCGAGTTATGTTACAGCTACGACAAGTAAAAAAATGGCATTTTCCCTGACCATATATAAGCGTTGTGTCTGATAACCAAAATATCAACGAGATATTTTTAGCCCGCTTGTTATACTCACGTGATAAACTACTAGTTGCCAGAATGTAAATATGACTATTAGTGCAAATAAAGTATATTGACAGAAGCAGTAAGAGTTCAAATAATACAGACGATTGATTGTGATATTCTATTTGAGCGCATAATTTGATACCTGGTTCTTTTATAGTAAGATATTGACTTAAAAGACCACTACAGATCGATATTTTATCATTCAATGGTACTGAGCTATGAAAATGACTTCGAATAAATTCATATGATTTATAAAAAAGTATCAGATTAAAGTTTAGACACCCCTTGGGAGAAAAGCCCTCATTTGACTCATATACTCTAATTCCTGACGGCCTCTACACTGCCTGCGAGCTTTCGAACTTCTACCTTGTCTTGGATACCATCCACTACACAAAGTACAAGCCACCTTTTGGGAAGGACTGTAAACATTTTTCAGGTATTCATTGCCCAGGCAGGGCAATCAGGTCTTCGTACGGTGAACTTTAAGTAAGCATACACCTTTAAGTAGGTCAAAAATTTCCTCGGGGAAGGGGCTACGTCTTAAAGGGGTCAAATAAATTTGTATTCCCGGTAGGGCACAAAAGTTGGAAGAGCCAAAGTCAGTGATTTGCGGTGGACATGTAAGAAAACACGTTGGGGTATCCTTAGGTCAGATCAAATACGAATCTCGTCTTGCAAATTGGCGTGCTAAAGGTAATGGACCAAGGTAATTGATTCGAGATAAAAAAGGTTTTATGCAGCTGTTTAGCTTGGAAGTAAATGTCAGATCTGCAATTACGAGGCTCGAGTTCAAAGCTCCCTTGGTGACTATCAAATGGATTCAATGGGTGTTGGTTCCAGACCCTTCCATATATAGATACTGCATGCAGATAGAGGGTTATACCTACACTAGCGAAGAATAAAGAATTATGTTTTTCTATTCTTGATTTTCTTCCTCTTTGCTGTAAGCATGTTTCACAAAATCACTTCTTGCTATTTAATAAAAATAGGATAAGAAGTGGAAACATGGCTGATTCCAAATTATTTGGCTAGATCGCGCTTTTCTTTTCTGATTTTCTGGTGAATTGCAAGAAATAACGAAAAACGTACAGAGAGGAAACCAGTGATCAAATATGAAAGCGATCATTTGGTTATTAAATTACACACTTGATTTGGTTATAAAAAGCAATTATTTGATTAGTAAATCGTAACTACAAAAATTTAAAATATTAAACCAGATAGGTCCATTAGTGTAATTTTTCATTTAATATTCTTGCGTCAGAATTTTATCTTCTGTATTATCTTTAAAAAAAGTGAATATCACTTTCGTAATCCCTGACTTAAGTAACGGTGTCAGGTGTGTAATTGGTTCTGAAGTGATTGTGATTATGGTTACAATTTTATCCACAATCAGAATGGAAACGATATTATTTGACTTCCGGATTACGCAAACGGAAGAGTAATAAGGAACGACCGACTAACGTAGGTTGCTAGCTTGTAAAATATGCTTAATGACAAACGGACAAGGTTATTCTGCCTAATTTTTAAAGCCTTTTGCCAATTTAAGTTATCACCAATCGGTAATCAGGAAATGGTAGGTGCTGTTCCTGATATAAGAAATAAAATGATGAAGAAGAACTGACGACGAGGAGAGAAATAAATCCTGCGCACAATTTCAGTTTTGATTTGTTACCTTATCAATCGGAATTGAAAATTTCCTGTATTATATTTATATTATATATTTGCTGTTTTTCCCTTACTTTTCATGTACGTTACATAATTGAAGTCTTTTTGGTTATCGTGGTGACTATTATAAATATCTTAACGATTGCATAGCGGCACCTCTTGTCAATGCTTTGACAATTTGTTTGAAAAGATGGTTCTGCTTTAGAGCAGAAACTAAAAAGTATTTTGAATATGCTAAAATGGGTTGGTATAGTCGGAAACAACCTTCCATGTCTTGCTTCTTGATATTGGGAGTCGCATCTTCTGCAACTGTCAATGACAGCCCAACATAGGTCTGAAACTCATGCAGAGATTACCAGTTTAAAAGGGCTTAAGAGACCAAACAATGATCGCTGAAACATTCCTAAACAGTCGTTTCATAACCATTTAACAGTGAAGTCCACTACATCAATGCAGAACATAAATGTGATCTTTCTTTACGCGTAGCAAGGAAGAGTCTGGTTAAAACAAAATGTCTTCTATCATAGTAAGAATCTCTAGAAATGTGGTTGCAAGGAAACTTTCATTTACATGTATCTTCTAGGGTTAATTTTTCGTCATGAAAAAAGAAAGAGCTGCAACCATGATTCTTGCTTTGCAGACGGCGTACTTTCAAATAAATAAACAGCAAGTGTTTTACCAGAAAGTTAGAGCTATTCCGTTGTCTGTATCATTTTCTCTAATTAAATTTGGTACCTAGTCCCTATTTCCGACACATACCATGCCAATACAGAAAGTATTCTCAACTTGCCATTATCTAGAGCGGCACAGGAAATGAATAAATATAAATATAGTTGAAATTGAAAGACGCACATGGCAGACAGAATGTTAGGATCGAAACGTGAATAAAAGTATCGGGGACACCTTCGTTAATAAGCATGGACACTGTTTGTGAGTAATGTTCGCGTTCTAAAATAGGTATTCGTTTAAGTCATTCACCATTAACATTAGGTATTTGTTTCGGGCAATATTTTTAATTGCCATTGTGTTATAGTCATTGGCAAACGAGTTGCTTTAATTACGTACCTAAAAACGGTTAAGACAAGGATAATTAAGGTCACTTGTTTTGCTTAATTAAAGTCTGTCTTCGCAACCGGTTAGGCTAATAGCAGAGGGACAACGTTATTGCCAAGTACCAGACGTTCTTTGCAGGTTTCTGTTATTTCTGAACGTAGGAAGTAGGATATGAGTCATAATTAAGCAGTTAGATAGTCCCACACAGTAAGAGATGGAGTAAATCTTGACTTGATTTAGCTTTAGATTTAGCTAGTTGATTTAGTAATGAAAAAGACCAAGAAGTAGGTACACGTATATGTCTATATAAAAAGGCAAACAAGCAAAGATATGAATTTCTATGTGTAGGTCTGAACAGTTTAAAATTATTCTTCTATTTCCCTACCTATTGACTGGACGTTTAACACAAAATGTTTACCACCGGGCTCATTTGATGAATTCTAGGTGAATATTTAGGAAAGACTCCCTCCTCCCTCCAGTAAAAATCACCTTTTATAGCAAAAGTTTGTATTTCACAAGGGTCTATGCACTCAGCATACATGCATGGACAAACCTAAGTTGAAAAGAGTGGTAGAAAATGTATCTGAAGAAAGTACTTCGTATTTAGTCTACTATAGATGTTACCATTATCGACTTTAAATTTTTCTTCGTAAATTCAAACAGTGCAAGGACTCGTTTACTGTGAAATAAGCGTAAGAGGTTAAAAAGCTGATAATGGGGGCCATATAACTGATGACGTGATTTGATTGAATGTTAACTATAACCTTAGATCGACCTAAGTGCATGTCATCTTAGGCGATCTCTAAGACCAGAAAATCAGTGACGTTGACCAGGGCTGAAATGTATGAATTGTATTCATACTTGGTGGACATGGTAGCGAAATAACTATAGAAACTGTGTAGATATCTTGGTAAACATGATGTACAAAGGGGCCTCATAATTTCCGTTTCAGCCCGAAGGATTGTTTAGCCATGCTTCCTTGAAAAAAATCAAACTAAATACAAAAACATTCTGATTCTACTCCTAACCAGGGTCAGTTTCGTTACTATTCCTATTGTTTATAAGTAGTTGCATCAGTGTGCACATATTTTGACTTCCCTGCCCAAATTGTCGTGCACAATTTATTGCAAAGATACCGAGCAACAACAGAACTTGATTTAGCCAAATATACGTATCTCAATGTGCTTGTTATACTCTTGCAGAGTAGAAAAGATGAAAAACAATAAGAAATCAATCAAAAATACAAGAACAGTCAAGACAAAATTTAAGAGGGCTTTATTTCTGCTAAATTATCTTTACCTTAGAGACTGTTGGTAACCAATTAACCCCTTAGGGACAAAAAGAGATATCCGCTTGCTATTAATGATCTACGAACGCGTGGGTCCCTACGATAACAGACAGTCGCTTTTATCTGTAAACATTTAGTAGTTTTCATAGTGTTTGTGATGGAGCCGGATCAATGACTTATGGTTGATTTGAAATTACTCAATAATTGTTTCCTTACAGATATTCCAATTTCATACAATTCCAATAGTACAACCACCAGTTTACGTTTATTCTGTTATTTTAGTAAAATTAAGTCACCTGAACAGAAACATAGGAATTTAAATAGTGAAATGGCTATTTATGGCATCTGTTAACGGTGGGGTAGCTGCCGGTGACAGTGATGTAGCTGCCGGTGACAGTGATGTAGCTGCAGGTGAGAGTGAAGTAGTTGCCGGTGACAGTTATGTAGCTGCCGATGACAGTGGAGTAGCTGTCGGTGACAATGATGTAGCTCCTGGTGACAGTGGAGTAGCTGCCGATGACAGTGGAGTAGCTACCGGTGAGAGTAGAGTAGCTGCCGGTGACAGAGATGTAACTGCAGGTGAGAGTGGAGTAGCTGCCGGTGACAGTTATGTAGCTGCCGGTGACAGTGGAGTAGCTGTCGGTGACAGTGATGTAGCTGCTGGTGACAGTGGAGTAGCTACCTATGACAGTGGAGTAGCTGCCGGTGAGAGCAGAGTAGCTGCCACTGACAGAGATGTAGCTGCAGGTGACAGTGGAGTAGCTGCCGGTGACAGTGATGTAGCTGTTGGTGACAGTGGAGTAGTTGCCGGTGACAGTTGAGTATCTGTCGGTGACAATTGAGTAGTTGACGGTGACTATAGTGGGAGCGGTCTCCACCAAAATTCCAAAGCTCGGAAATGCTACTGTTGAATACTCACAAAGAATGGCAAACATTTTCAGAACGTTTTTCTACCATTAATGACAACAGTTCGAGTTTTGAAGTACACGGTAATACCGCCATCCATAATTTAGAAGATATTACTCCAATTAACACAGAACCAATTAACACAGAATATCGACAATGTAAACGAGTGATGAGCATAGAGGGCTCGCTTTCTCATTTGTCTCTACAAATCTGAGATAGTTGACTACGCTCCTGATTAAATGTGACTAAATTCGTCCATGCCTTAGCCTGTTATAAATGACAATTATTAGAGGCTTAGTTCTATCTTGTTTAAAACCGATTAGGTGTTTATAATACGAAACCACATAATATGTTTACTTGTCCTGTAGAATGCTAAACTAGAATATAATCCACGATAAAATTACGAATAAATAAGCAGACAAAAATTCCTTCCAAATCAAACGTGGCCTTTAGTATCGAACTAATATTCCGCGCGTTTTACATGTGTTGAGCAATGACCACCTACGAGCCATTGTAATGATAGTAAAAATACAAATACAAAAGTTGAAGAAAACAAGTTTGCCGTTCCTGGTTAGCAATGATGATCACAAACTAGACAGGAAGCATATAAAATATTCCTGTTCTCGTCTTGTAAACAAGATAAGTTATATTGCATCAACACAATTATGTCGCTAATGAGTATCACAGGGAGAAATTAAACAACAGGAACCTTATTTTCCAAAAGATTAATGAAAACAAATCCTGTCTTCTATAAATCACACACACCATGCAGATTAAGAGATCAATGATACGTAAAACTCCATAGGACTTTTAACCTCAGCAAAAAGCTGTCTATGTTTGGCGTGGCACACAGGTATATTTTGGGTCGATCTTGTTGTTTGTTTTTACAATGCTTTGACAACTGAGTTTGAGATACTGAATATTGTAATGCGCTACGGATAAACAGGAAAACGACAGTTTATGATTTTGCAGCAAAATAAACAAACAAGAGATAGAACGTTTGAGTCGACGTAACGTGAAAATCGTGGCTAGTGTGAGAGATGCCTTTAACATTTAAAGTACAAGTTGGTGCTACATCTTTATGACACAGTTTTTTGTTTGCTTTCTTTAAAGAGAATTTTGATCTGTTCCTCTTTCGGGTTCGATTGTCACAAAATCTAGGCTGCCCAAGATGTAGAGGTGAAAATATGGTGAATGACACACGAGTCCGGTAGGAAAAGCAGTCACTAGACCAAGATTCCAGGCTCAGATTGACACAATTTTAACGTCATATCTGTCTATTCCCACTAGCTATGGAGCAGGGTCTTCCAAATGAAAAGTGGACTCCTGGTATGTTGGGTAAGCAGTTCAACTGAAGTCGTGCAAAGATTCCTCTTTCCGTCATCCAGAATCATCTATTGGAGAAACTGGGCGTCAGCCTCATGGCGCGGATGCAAAGTATTTTCTATGTACAAGGTATCCATTTATCACTGTTTGTACCAGTGTCAACTAAAAGCAGACGTCAAGAGAGATAACAAAAACTGGAAATTCTATTTGTATTGATTGTAAGAATGCTTCAACATAGCGGCGAGGGAGGAAGTGGCCTGAAAAACTAACCATTTCCTTGATGTCCGTTATAATACATGATCTACTCAGCTATTCCATAGTGACTTACGCCTTCCAACTAACTTTTTCGTTGTTTCAAAGTGAAAGTAAATGATCCCTCTTCGTTGCAGTTATTCGTAGAATTGTCCATGCAACTCTGTATTGTATAGTAAATTTTAATTTAAGAACTGGGGCTTCATAGTTAAAAGGAGGATTACCTTACCCGCCATATTTTAGCGCAGACAAGATCAGATTTGAAGTTACGAAGATAAAAGGACATGACCAAAGGACATTGAAGAATTGTAAATGGCTGTAGAAGATATTCTTCCTTTGACAATGCCCAAGGAACAGGTCAACATAGTGCCATGGGCTACTTGGTATGCTTACCTGCTTTAATTTAAAGACTGTGAATGAAAAATGTTTAAAGCTAAGAAAGCAACAAAATGTATATTATAGCCATTTCATGAAGCATTCGCACATATTCTTGTAATCACCTTAAACGAATAAGTAGAAGCTATGTCAGATGACTACGCTATTGTGACTAGTAGAATCGTAGTTGATGGATTTAGATACAATGCGTAGACATTTGTACTTACCTGCAAGAGTTTTAAAATGTAATGATGATAAAGAGATATAACTGAAATTGATCAGACCTAAGGCAACCCGACAGTCAAAAGTGAGTGAAATTAAATTTGAATATTTTAAGACAGCATCGTTAAATAAAAAAAACCCGTTTTGCATTGTCATTCCTAAACCTAAACCTCAGCAGTTCCTAAAACTTTCCTTTCCCTGCATCTTTTCGTATCCATGCGTAAGACTGTGGCTTACTGTAACCATGATAAAGAGCCCAGATTCTTCTTCTCTCTGAAATTTGGACAACATTCAGTCATTGTGCTTTATTGACTTCTTGCAAACTAAATTGCAAACCTTGTTTTTTTTCACATGCATGTTTAGTTGCATGGGCTGCAATGTTGAAGATTAGTACTATAAGTAAGCAGTGCTCGTTCTTTACTTAACACTGTTTAAATTTCCCTCCATTTGCAGTTTGTGTAAGGGACAATTGCCTCTATATTAGGGAAACATCTTTGTTTAGTTTAACTCAGCTCTGACTGTTTTTGATTAATGTCAATTGTTGTCTCATTTGACTTTTGTTGTCTAGAAGTAGTTTAAAGGAGTATCTCGTATTGTAACTAGTCTGTTATCTTCAACTTGGATGTCTGAGTGTTTTGCGGAAGTCTCAATTTTAAATTCTTAAGTTTACATTTGACTGAAGCAAATTGGAGTTATTTCTTTTAGTTTTATTCCTTCGTAACTGTGCCACACTGGAAGTATTGCAAGATTTTAACATACACCTCGTAAAATATCTTTTATGAAATTCGATATTGTTCCTTGAATAGAAAGTTGTCATAATCATCTAAAGTTTACTAAATAACGTCTTGCATTTTATGTATCATCTGCCGTGACTTAGTTTTACATTTCAATAAAAATGGTACAAAAAAGGCAGTATTTGGAAAAGATGTGTCACTCAGAGTAAATTTTGAAAATTTAAAGTATGGTGTAAGAGCAGAAATTTTGCTAAAAAATTTAATGGCATCCTTGAGACAATCTGACTGCGGAACTTTTAAATCTGAGCACATAAATGCCTTTTTAATATGATAAGAAATACCGTACTTTTTCACATACAGTCGAAATTCATTGTTAAAAGTCTTCATTTTTTTAATTTTCGACAACTTTTTTTGAAAGTAATCATCAACGATACGCAATGTTGAATCACAAAGGGCATTCTTTGTGATAGCTACAGTAAAACCCGAAATATATGCAGCTTTGAATAGTAACACACGAGTTTTGTACCTTCTTTTCTGATATTTAATTTTTTCAAAATTTACTACGTAAGGAACCTCCAGGTGACACTATGATAAGGAACGCAACGCGTTTGTCTGTCATAGTTGTGGTTTAAGAACGTTGTCTTTCCCAAGATGAAGAGAAAATACTATCATTTAACAGCGTCTGGAATAATGCAGGGTGATTGCTGCACGTTGTGATGGGTATTTTAAGGAAAAACGCATACCACTGTGAGAGGGAAACAAAATTTTGCATGCGAGACCAATGTTATAGTTAGATTATGTCACAGTAAATGTTGAGGTTTTATGTTTTGTACGTAATAGCGTGATGAGTTTTGGTAAGGCATAGATTATCGCCTTGAAGATTTGTGACATTGCGCTTAAAGTATACTTAAACATTTCAGAGCATAAATCGTCAGAAAGGGCGGTATAGATATATGGCAACGTTTTCATAAGAAACATGTATCAAAACTAGCCAATCATAATTGATAAAGATAAAGACAAAGAGAAAATAAAAAAGCAAAGCATTATTGGAACTTACTCTGTCTACAGAGTCTTGGTTTTGTTGTTTTAATGTAGACAGACTCCAATATATTTTAGATGGAAGGATGACCTAGCTATACTAATTATCCGAAAATTCTCCTCTTTAGATATTTTAGCTCAATCTGAATTCTAGTGAACGTTGGCCTATAGCAGAATCGTATGTATTGCAAGCCATTTTAGCTTTGCAAGCACGAGATGACTGTTTTCTAGCAGAAATTGATGCTTCGCGTCCTGCCACAAACATTGTAACATGGTTTGACATTTTAGCAAGTGTTTTACCACCAAATTTCAAATTTCACAAAAAAAACTAAACATTGCCATCGTGTGCCTAGCATTAGCCTGTACACATCTTGAGAGTGGCGTCATTCCTAATCAATTGTTTTTACGACCTTAAAACCTACCATGAAACTAATTGGTTGCCCTGAACGCATGGTTAAATAAGGGCCTTGACCCTTCAACCTGTAAATATCTCGATAAAGACATAATAAGTGAGCGCCGCAATTTGTGAGCAACAGAACCAAATATTTCGATAAGTGCTATAGTCTGTATTTTCCAGCTTGAGTAAAAGCAAGAGAAACACTTTAAAACGCTTTTAGGGACTAATTCGTCAACTTCAAAAAGGTGTTTGGTGATGTTTACTGTTGTTGCTTAAAGCGTAAAATATGAATCTCCGCGAATTATCACGAGAAATATCTAAAATTAAAGATCACTTCTTATGATGTTACAGCAAAGTACATATGTCAAGATCCTGAGACGCTGGTAGTGGAATAGCCAATCAGTAGCAAGATGAATCAATGAGTAGGAAAATGAATTAAGAAGAATAATTTCGTGCTAAACACTTCAGGCATAAAGCACATTTGTTAACTTTGCACAAACAAAACATTCATCCTAACACCAACTGCTGCATTTTGGGTAGGAACTGAAACTTCAGCTGGTGGTGAGGCGTTAATTAGGAAGTTTCACCTGTCGTGGAGTCATTCCTTAATTATTATTCCTTTCAGTTCCATCCTAGCTGTTAGTATCTGCCTGAGCTCCAGTTAATGATTAAGTAAGTAAAAGCGTCCACGGTAGTTGTCTTCTTCATCTGCATTCAGTAGTATGGTGGAGTTATTTAAGAAAGTTGTAACCACCGTGGCGATCAAGAGCAGTTACTAAAAGCATAGCTTTAGTCTCTGGTCAACGTGTTGTGTGTAGCCGCATGCATGTAGACGTGTAAGACAGCACACAAAATCCAATACAAAAACATCTGGTATCATGGAACGTCATAACACCACAATGTCGATCACAATGGCACAAGGAACACATAAAAGTCTTCACAAAGCAAAGTGACGGTTTTAACATTGACGATGTTGCTTTGAGTGAAATTTGTTTGTCTGATGTAAATCGCTTGGATGAAGCATACGCATTAGTCTTGATTGGTGAGCTACAAGACAAGCATCAGCAAGCAGGTGTTGGGATTGCAATCAGAACCTCTTTTGCTAAGAAGCAACCTTCTTGTCCCAAAGACATAAACCCCAGGTGCATGATGTTACCATTACGTCCTATTTTGTCCCCACTGCTGTATTCATCAGTGCTTGTACAAACACAATGATGACTTTTGATGGAAGAAAAGAGATATTCTGTTATCAGCTAAGTGAGGTTATCGGGTGGACCTAAGCAAACCGCAAAGAATTTCCTCAAGCCTCCAATGATAGTGTTTGCAGGGACTCAGAAGCATTTCATGCAGTGATTAGATTTCACGTAGACAAAAACCCCCAACGGCACATCCCAGCTATAACCGTCTACAAAATATCACCTATGCTTCACCGACATTGCCCTCTGCAGCTTTAACAAGCCAAAAGCATCTGCATGCAACCAAACTGGCACCTCATTGACTGTATCATTGTAAGAAAACGTCACCTAACTTACCTAATGCAGACAGAAGGAACAGAGGTTTGGTACGAACATCACCTGATTTGCAAATTGTGCATTACGGCGAGACCTTCAGTTTCTTATTTTCACACTACAGCTGACAGGAAACTGAACTGAGCTCCTCTAAACAGACTCCATATCCGTGCTACGTAGGAAGACTGGCTTGGCTCCGCCCTTTCTGTGGCAATTACCTTTAATAGAAGAGAAACCTTGAAACCAGCTCGAGGGATCAGATCCGAGTGCATAGTTGACGACTTGAATTTGTGGGGTCGTGTGCCGTGAAAGCCAATCTGAGATTATGCTAAGCGGACAGCGAGGGACCATTCCACTCGGCACACAGTCTGTCATTCCAAGGATCGAGACCATGGAAGACAAACAGCATACTTGAAAGTGAGTCATCATGTTTTGACATGACGTCAACACAACACATCAAGTTGATTTCGTGAATTGCAATTTATAGTCATCACTTTACGAATATACAATATTCTTTGACGTTTCGATTTTATCTTATTCAAAAAATATATATATAGCTCCCACTCAGTGCAGCTATTGTAATAATGCTGTTTGAGCTCGTGAAGAATAATATAAATAAATCAATCAATCAATATATGTATGCATGTATGTATGTATGTGTGTATGTATGTATGTATGTATGCATGTATGTATGTATGTATGCATGTATTTATGTATGTATGCATGTATGTATGTATGAAGGTATGTATGTATGTACGTATGTATGTATGTATGTATGAAGGTATATATGTATGTATGTATGAAGGTATATATGTATGTATGTATGTATGTATGTATGTATGTATGTATGTATGTATGTATGAAGGTATGTATGTATGTATGTATGCATGCATGCATGTATGTATGTATGTATGTATGTATGAAGGTGTGTATGCATGTATGTATGTATGTATGTATGTATGAAGGTATTTATGTATGTATGTATGTATGCATGTATGTATGTATGTATGAAGGTATATATGCATGTATGTATGTACGAAGGTATGTCTGTATGTATGTAAGTATGTATGTATGTATGTATGTATGTATGTCTGTCTGTCTGTCTGTCTGTCTGTCTGTCTGTCTGTATGTCTGTCTGTCTGTCTGTCTGTCTGTCTGTATGTATGTATGTATGTATGTCGGTCTGTATGTATGTATGTATGTATGTATATATGTATGCATGTATGTATGTATGAAGGTATGTATGTATGTATGTATGTATGTATGTATGAAGGTATGTATGCATGTATGTGTGTATGTATGTATGTATGTATGTACGTATGTATGAAGGTATGTATGTATGTATGAAGGTATGTATGTATGTATGAAGGCATGTATGTATGTATGTATGTATGAAGGTATGTATGCATGTATGCATGTATGTATGTATGTATGAAGGTATGTATGTATGTATGAAGGTATGTATGTATGTATGGATGGATGGATGTTTGTATGTATGTATGTATGTATGTATGTATGTATGTATGTATGTATGTATTTAATCAGTACTGCAGCAGTCTTCAGTTTGCAGAACAATTCTCGGATATTCAACAGCCATCTTCAGTTCTTATTAATACAATCTGAACTGAACACATTTTATATACACATGACCCTGCAATCATTTGTTGTTGTCGTTTTCTACAAAGGGGACGTTAATGTTGTTACTTACATAAGAAAACGAAAACTACTTAATGATGTTTGCAAATACAAAGAAACAGACTGCATACCAGTCAATGAATGTTACATAATACAAGAATGATATGCTAAAGTGAAACAGGGGGAAATGGTGATAGAATAGACAAGAAGAAAAGAAGATAGAAAAAGAGATAAAAAGAAAACAAAGAAAGGAGACAGAGGTTAACTGAGAGTTTAAAATTGACATGAAGTAGATGCTTGCTGAGAGTAGGTTTTAACCTGTTGTTATGAAGAGCTTCTTGAACTTTAATTTGTTTGAATGAAATTGGTACCTATGCATTCAAAGTTTACACTAGGTATTCTTATTATTCCTATTGCTGCTATTATTATTGTTGTTGTTATTATTATCATCATCATCATTATTATTATTATTGTTGTTGTTATTATTATTATCATGATCATTATTATTATTATTGCTGTTGTTATTATTATAATTGTTGTTATTATTAGCATTATTATTATTATCATTGTTATTATTAGTATTAACATAATTATTATTACTATTATTATTATTATCAGTAGTGTAAACTCAATTTATTTCTTTATGACATTAAAATACAATTTCAAGTCTCACTTTACAGGTAACTTGGAAT
>JANTCA010032724.1:0-21113 GCA_024741275.1 Chironex yamaguchii | reverse complement strand
ATTGCATCATACTGAGTCATTGAGCATGCGCTGACCTGGCCGTATCGTACGCGCGGCCAAGTGGAGGTCGGCCTTTACGCTCCGATTATTCAGTAATTCATACCACGAAATGAGCAATAAACGATAGCATTATTTAGGAGACTTTGATGGAAAAACGCTTTAAAAATGATCGATTCTTGTTCGTAAGTAAAGCCAATATTTTATTCCAACATTACTGACGGTGACAAGTACGCGGATTGTTCTGTAAGTAAAGACAAAAATATCAACACGACCTCTCTAACTACTACTCTCTAACTACTACTCTACGTATATACTACTCTTGTCAAGCGTTGTAATTTAAATAGTACATCAAATGCATTGGTAATATTTCATTAAAGAATATTGTAGTTCAAAAATACAAAATATTTCTTCGTGCAATAAACAAGGTCTTCTTATTTTCTGTTCCCTAATCCTGTACAGTAAAAGTAATGACTAAAGCAGACACTTCAGTTCCAATTGTAGAATTAAGTCATTTATATTGATTTTTAAATAGTTTTCTCTGCTGTAGAATTTTTTTGATGACCAAAGCTTCAACTTTACTTGACGAAGTCTTCTTCAGTCTCTCGGCTCAACTAGAGTACAGAGGCAACATCTTTACACAGGTCATAACTGGATTCTATTCGTAGACGTTGCACTTTTCACTCCGTAAGAGTAATAACGAGACAGTTAAAGATTGATGTATCTTCACTAAGGCAAACTGGGTTACAAACACAAGACTTGATGCCTTTGATATTAAGTGCATAACTTTCCAAAACGTATAGGCACCACCTTTTTAAAAAGAAAATAAAATCCGCAATCCCGATTGAATCCAAAATAAACTGTGTGATATAAAAAGACCTTAAGTCATCCAATTTTCATTTCATTCCTGTTATTTTTGACTGAGATATTAAGGAACAATTGTTTGATTCCCATTTGCCGCAATGTTAACGAAAATTTAGAAATAATCCAGAAGCCAGACGGCTATCCTCATCGCTCTAAATGGTCAATGGGCTCTTCCCTGGGCCAATAGACACCGCTGATAAAAATTTCATAAGAATTCGATCGTATTGTTTTGGGTAAAGATGCGGACAGACAAACTAAGAAACAAACAGCAACGATTGTTACCAAAGAATTTTTATTACCCCCGTGCTTTTTTTCTCGGAGGTAAGAATAATTAGGATTGAAAAAACGAATTGTTCTTGCACTGACTTTTAGATATAACTAGAGTTACTAACCCTATCCCCTGGGGGCAACATGAGCATACGCTAGTGTTACCTTGAAGTGGTATAAATATATATTACTTTTACGTGGGAAAATACGGGGGGTAAAACAAAAACATTGCAACAGGTATCTAATTTCAAGGATTCAATGTATTGACTTTAATTTACCGCGATTTTAAGATGATGTGCATTCTTTGGATACTTAAAGCGAGATCACTTGTACTTTGTCAATGAAGCACATAGTTCAAAGTTCAGTTTTGGGCATCGTACGACCGAGCAGGAAGCATATGTTTAGAATTAATATGATGCTCACAGCTGTGGCAAGATATGGATATGTCTCCTCTTGCAAACACTTTACATACTTCAATGAACATAAATAAGCTTGCATGTAAATTTTAACTTTCATTATGCTACAACTTCGAATCGGGACAAAACCAAGAAAAGCACTCAGGTAGGAATGAAATAGGTTCATTGTCAACAATTGTGTCTAGGGGATCCTTTCTTTCAACCATTTTTCACTCCTGCATTCTTTTGGACAGTTAGCTGTTCAATTTTTCTTGCCTAATTCAGATGAATTGTAGAGTAACAAAGTGGCATTCAAAATTTTATGTGCCTTTTGCCTATGACATATTGTGGTATTTAAGCATAGACAGGAGTCAACACACTAAGCAAAACTTGTTATTTGTAGTTGCTTGTGAAACACTTATCAGGAAAAGAAGCTACGTCTTCTGTTACTATTCTTGCAGTAACATACAAAGTTTTTAGGTAAGAACATCCATCTTGATATTGCTGATAAAGTTTTGTGTTTGAATATCGTAATTTGAATGGTTCGTGAACAGTATATCTGTGGTTTTTTTCAGTGCAATATGAAAGTCACCCACCGAGTTGTAATTGGAACTCTCCTGTCGGTATCTGCGGCGTTTGTTGTCAGCAGCATCGTAACAAAGCATTGGATTCATTGGGAAGTTGGGCCAGTCGAGCATCATCGAGGTTTGTGGCAGCAATGTCAGACTCAAGATGACATTAAATGCACGAAGCTCCCAGCACAAGAAAAAACAGGTAATTAGATCCATAATAAACGCAGACATTTGGATATTGGTAACAGACTAACTAGTTGAGCTTAACTTACTTCAACATCTTACTGGTAATCTTGCCTGTTTCAGTTGTCAGGGTAACACTGCCCTACAATAAGTTGCAATTTTTGGTATATCAGCGTTTCTCTATTCACTGAAGTGTATCTATTGAAAACCCCAGGGGTAGACTAAAAAACACCTCTTTGGGGGGGATGTAAGCCTGTCTTATTTTCATGTGTTTATAATTGTGGAAAGTTGACTATCAAACTCTTCACTGTATACGGCATACTTGGCGATGCCATCAAATTGACTATTGTTAGATCCAGGAATTTGATAAGAAAGGTAACCCACTGACCAGGTTGAGAAAACGAGGTATAATTCAATGACTACGGTACAATAAGTGCAATATACAGAAACAGCAAATACAGTTGTTTAGTAAATCAATCAGTCCAATTTGTATTTGTACAGCCTTACATTGTATAAATTTGTTACAAATGCAAGACAAGAACATAAATTGGTGAAACGTAGTTGTGAGCATTGATCTCTTTGCCATTTAAAATGGAGACGTATGCCTTGTAGCCTAAGTTTATGTTAAATATGTTTCCTTCGTTTGTTTTTGTCTCGTCAGAGGTCTGTGTCACTTGTTTAATGCACAAAAATTGCAAAATCCCACGTTCACCATTTTGATGTCTGAATAATATTCTTCTGAATTGCTTTACACCTATTCTTTAAACGCTATTCTATACTTAGTACATAAATGGACAGTTGTAACGTGATGTTATTTGTTGTGGTGTTGTCGATCACTCACACAGAATTTAGTTTGTCTGATGTGACTGTGCAGTAACAAAACAAATGGTTAACAAATGGTTAATGGATCTGCATGAAGGACAAAGTCACGTTTAAAAATCTGTTTAATGTATTGATATCAAGCTGAATTCTTTTCTTTATTGGTTATAGGTTGCTTGAAACGACAAACATGTACCAAACTTATGTAACACTAAGGTGTTTGCGCTGTTGCTAGCGGAAATTCCCAGAGGGAATCTTCCTGAAAAACCAAGTACACCCAAATTGATACAAAGCAATTTGTTATACATAAGCAGCGTCTATCATCACTGCTTTTAGGACAAACCAAGGAGTTTAGAAAGATGGGACTCAAAAGGTCATCCTTATTTTTCCCTAAGCACAGTAAACTACGATACTTTGGTATTACAGAAAAGGACGACGTATCCTGAACATTAATTTGTACTCAAAAGTTGACGATTTGTCCGGTTGATTGCTTAAACGATTAGGTTTACTGCCTAATCACAAATTTTAGAAACAACATACTCTGGATACCCGTTTTGAAGGGGAATAGATGTTATTTTCCCCTGTTCCAAAATTAATTTTATTAGGTTTTGGACAAAGAAAATCCCAGCGAATGTACTGACCAGTAAAAGTAGGTTTTCAGTAAGCTGTCTTTGTTAAATTAGTCTCAGTTTTTTCCACCAGAACATCAATAGAAGGTAATAAACTATATTGTATGTTTTCTACCGTAAATTTGAGAGTTGGATGTAACTAGTTTTGGGAAAAAAGCTCAGTAGTATATGAATTTCGGTGGCGATGTGAATCTCGGTATGTAGGTCGCACTTCTCGAAGTTTGGGTGACAAGATCAAACAACATGTTCCTGCCACTGTATATCAAGCATCAATTCCTTCCAGAGAACAGCAATCTCGCGCTTCCAAAGCTGAAATGACTGCCAAAACATGCGATTCTGCCATAGGCCATTATTTACTAGTAAACTTAGAATGCGCAAAAATGTATCAGGACAAGACTTTTCGGATAATTGGCACAGCTAGATCGTCCTTTCATCTATGTCTATTGGAGTCTGTGTACATTAAAACAAGAAAACTAGTACTCTGTAGGCAGAAAGAGTTGATTTTTCACAAGGGTTCATCCAATAATGCCTTGTTCCTTGATTTTCTCTTGTTATTTTTTTTTTCTTGTTTATGATTGGCTACTTTCAATGCATGTTTCGTACAGAAAGGTTGCGATATATCTATACTTTCCTTTCTGACGATTCATACTCTGAATTAATTCTGAATTACTCATACATGGACATTCTTATACAACCTATGATATTACCTGCATAGGTTTTTCAAACTTGCTTTGTACTAGGTTTCTCACTAGCGGACATTTCTTCTGACAAATGGTATGTTCAAAGGTCTCCAAATTGCCCTTTCCAGTTACTGCAAAGAGAATTGGTAATATGTAGCAGTACCCTAGCAGTACAGATGTTCTATTTATCCAAGTGTTTTTTAGTAATCTAATACAAAACTTCACCTTCTCATCAATCTATACTTTGAATCAAATTTCCTTTTATGGTTTCCCCGGAACCTTAAAATTATCGTCAGTGATAGTCAGCAAACTGTATGTGAATCTGCTATGTAGGACTTTTTCCACTGATACATGGGTTTGTTCCACTATTACGTAAGCTTTTGAAACGGAAGAATAAGGAAAATATCAGTCAATAAGTTGCAAAACTTGCTTCACATTACTTCGTGTTTTTTTACTAAATTTAGAAAGCCAATCCTTAGTACCCATTACAGATTGGTTTAAAATTGTTTGTGAAATTTTGACTTTTATGTTTATATATTCTGTACTCATTTACTACTCAATGCCAGGTTCAAGGTCGTCTTTCAATAGTACTGTTTCAAATAGTTTTTAGAAAAGCCAGAAAACCAGTGTGTTTTAAACGTGGAAACGTTGCCATGGCCTTCCATTTTTAAAATGTTATTTGCGATGGCTTTCACTGCTCCTTGTGATTTACTGATCATGATCACCTCCTGGACAATTTCAAAAATTTGAGTTTTCAGGGCTCAAAGACGGAATAGCTCTTAGATTTATATCTTATGGTTTCAAAATGTTATTTTAAGATATATATCTTATGGTTTTACCTTATGGTTGTAAAATGTTATTGGTATTTGAGTTGTTTTTTAACGCCTTACCGTCTTCATTCTCCATAGTGGGTAAAAAATTTCAATTCAACACCGTTCTTACAATTTTAGATTACCTCCGAGGTACTCAGACTTTAATGATATGCTCTGCCGTGTGTATGCTTGGTGGCGTTATTTATCTCGGCGTAGCCACCTTCCTGCAAAAGCTTCATCCATTTATCGTTGCTGTTATAGCTCTTACAGGAGGTAAGTTCAATTATTTGGAATATTATTTAACTAATAAATAATATTTAACTGTATCATTTAACCGTCTTACTTAAGATTCTTTTAAGCATGACATCCTCTTTTACTGTAAAACAGTTTTAAAGCATGATAATGCCTTCAATTTCAAGCAACCTATTAAAGAGCATTATCCTGCAAAACTGGTTACGTTGACAAGTTACAAAACACTACATGATTATGAAAACTGTTGAAATACGTGGAATAATGAGATGTAATTCAGAAAATACAACATGTTTATAAATGCAGTCCATCTAGTTTTATAACATTGTTACAAACTGTTGTATCTGAAATAAAGCACAGAGGGCTGAATTCTAGAATGAAACTGTTAAATGGAAGTATTGGGTGATTGACTCGTAGACTAAATATGTAAAAAGCCTACAATTGTGCTTCAAAAACATGGAGAAAATCTGTGTGCCTTATAAAAGAATGGCCATCATTGGCTTCGATATGTGCTCGGAATGAATGGTGTATGCCACTCAAAATTTATAAGGTAAGCACATTTTAACAGACGTTGGGAATATCCATAATGATTTATATCAAGAGTGGATGCTTTGCTACGAAAAGCAACATAGAGAAAAATATGGAAATGAGAACTAGGATTCTAAGACATAAATATGACTTAAATGAGAGATAAATTACTAGCATGAACAATACCAAAAAAATCTCTCGTTTGATGGATTTTACGTTATAATACCGACCAAACTTCTTGTCAAGATGACTCCTAAATGATGCCTGAGTGATGAACTCTTGATTCATTTTCATTGCAATAATGCGGCAATTTCAACTTTGCTTTATGCTAATTTCTTCTTCCTAAACGGTAGGAAGAATATTTGAATTAAAACCAGCTGAATTAAAAATTGTATTTGTTATGAGTCTTGTATGGCACGTTTTATAGAGAATCCATAAAAGTTTGTATAGGCATCAACATTATAATGCCTCTTGCCCTCTTTTCAAACTCCACAAATACAGAGCTTCTTATTGATTTCATACAAAGTTAATTTCATACTGATAAGTATGTAATGACTTGAGTACGATATTTATTATCAGCAAGAGTCACAACTGACTACCAAGTAACCCAAGAGAGAAGTCAGTGGATGCAAAACAAGGACACATACATTTTGGTGATTGCAAGTAGTGGGATCCCATTATTAAGAGTATATCTTTGTCAGATTTGTAATAGGCTGGGTTATTAATGACTCATTAGAAGTAGCATTCACCTTTACTAACTCATATCTTATGTAGCTTTTTCAAACTTTTAGCATGTAATTAAATTTATAGCTGCCAAGGGTATCTATAAAAATGAAACCTTGACTTATCAGAAATATGTTAGGAACATTTTTGCTCTGTTTTCCAGATAGGTCGTAATTTTTCCTGCAGGCGCGCTTTACAGCTTTATTCTACTTCATTGGTGCCTAATATCCCACTAACTTACTGCAAACACTGCAAGTCATTTTGTCAAACGTATTTCTTTGTGTTTTGCCATTTGGCAGCAAATATTAGATTGCAGTGGAAGAGGATGGTCCCTGATAGGACTGGTCATGGTCATAGTTGAAGCCTTAGTGTCAGTCTGTTCAAGCAGCTGGCTGCACCTTCAGTGATCCTCGAGTCTGCTTTGCGGCAAATTATTTCACAAAAGTTCATAAATTCATTACGTTCAGATATATTATTGGAATCTCCAAATGACTTGTTACATTGACAATAAAAAGAATAACCGTCAATCTTGCTGAGCTGAACCATTCTGCAGGATTTGCTGTGTCATACATGTACAACTTAGACATCACTACATGCGCTTCCTTGCAAATTGATAACAAACCTTGACGTGTATAGACCGAAAAACCGTATACATGTGCAACATTTGTAGCCAATGGCAACAGCAGGAGATGTTTTGAAAACAAAAGTAGCTACCACTTTGCTATTCCCGTTTGCTTGGTACCAGCTTTAATAGCTGAAAGTACTTTGGCTAGTACGTTTAAGAAGCAGTTTTCGCTGCTTTTACTGGGGTCGTCACCTGTTCTGGAAAGAGTCGGTATTTCTTCATTCAACCATCACTGCCCTGACTTTTGTATATTTCGACTTAATATCTGCAAGTTGTAACATTTAAAATAATCTAGCACATGAAAACAATAAAAGTTGTTGCTGTGGAATCAAAACCGTTTCAAACCAAAACGAGAAATATGAGCTAGAAGTGTTTTTGATGTTGCGTAGCCAGCCAATTACGGAATGTCTGTACCTGCATCTCCTTATGTTGGACTAAGTCTGGCTAGATTTTGACCCATTTTCTCTTCAACTAGTTGACGGGAACGGAAAACAGATTTAAACTTCATTTTGAATTTTAGTGTTATAGTTTCCGTAGTTAAGCCATGGCCAGTAATTGTATTACAGGCACATTTGTAGACTTGAGCGTTATTGTATTTGATCTTCTCTAAATTTTGAAACCTAAGAAAATTATTTAAGGCTATTCATATCCTTTGTTTTAGCAATCTTTAGAGTTGGTCAAGTTAATGTCTATGTGCTTGTACTTTCGATTTATCAAAGATTAAGAAAGCGTTATAGCTACTAGTTGTTTTAAATGTTTCAATTTAAAGTTAAGTTATATCCCAATTTGTGTTTTCAATGCACTAATCTTAGTAATTTGCAAGTTTTGTATTTATGCGATTATCTAAAGATTAAGACTGGAAATGCAAAGATTGCTTAAAATTGTGAAAACCTACGTAGGCATAATCTACCAAATCCGAGTTTGTATGGGTTCTTGTCTCTATCTCCAGTTCTTATCGAGGTAGTGCCAGAATTCACCATGTTAGATTAAACTGATAGTGACTCTTCTTTGAAGGATATGACAAATCACTAGTCAAGTGAATTCGAAGTTGTGCTTTAGTCGCCTGGCATAAGACGAGGTAAAGTTCTGTAATTGCAAACTAGAAGATTCGTTTGAAGTAGGCATTTGTAATGTTTAAGCACTAGAGAGTTCACCGTGTCAATAATGTGTCTGGTGACTGGTTTATTGTAATGTATCACTCCGTAGAAAGCTACACTGTCTCATTGCGGCACTTTGTATTTACTATTTTTATAACAAACGATTCACTTTGATTTCTAATGTCTCAAACCTTGCAAGAAGAGTCGATGAGAGTGTTGACTACTTTTATATTATGTTTTTGACCAACATCCGAGGTTTTTATGTGTGGTCGTAAAAACTGTTTTTGCTTGGAGTAACTCCCTCTCTCGGGTGCCATGCCGATGGATGTAGGTGATCATCACACGCCATTCAGCTCGGTTGCTGGTCCATTATAGGCATTCTATTCTCGTCCTCCCCAGCTACACTAATATACTGTCCAGTAAATTCTGTCAGTGTATCCCTCTACTGTGTCTGCCTTGGAGTAACTCAGACATTAGAATAAAATTGATAATGCGAGTGTTAATCAGTGGGTTTGTTTTTCAAAAGGTGTGCTACATAGCCCTGATTATTATCGTGCTAGGATCAATAGCATCACCTTGCAATTGAAACATAATTTTCTCTCCATTATAATTTATACAATAAATTTCAACTTGTTGTGCTTCCAATATCTAACATCTGTTGCAAGTCTCAAGAGATATAATTTAAGAAGAATTTGCCAACACAAACGAGTCATAATGATGTTATTGCCCATAAGCAGAAACATTGCAACAGTGCAAACATATTTTTAGTGCGGATTTTCATCAGCATTATATATCCAAGACTATATACCATTAACATTATCCGTGAAACAGTAACCTGTCATTGGTACTAAATAACCACCTTTGTCATTAGTCATCATTCTCATTTATATGGTCAGCACTGGTCATCATTACTGTTGCTAATCTCCTTTGTTATTCCCGGTATCGTTTTCAGGAGCATCGTCACCGTTAATGAGGTGTCTCTGTCTTTTCCGTCTGTCTGTCTTTTCAGTTTGTGGATGTGTATAATTTTGTTTGTTTTATCCATGTATCTCACACAATCATAAAAGATTTAGAACATCCTTCTTGCAAAACGTAAGTACTGTTTTGCTTAAAACATTTTAGTGTGTAAGTGCTATCTAGTTATTAGAAGTAAAAAAGTGTTTTAAGCATATTCTGATCATTAGAAATATTTCCCTATATTTACAAATGATTTCTTGAGTTATGGATGTTTTTTTAAAAATTCACATGTATTTTTTATTTTCATTCCATCGTTCAAATCAAAACTAATAGTAATAAACTATTGTTTGTTTCCTGATATACATGTGTTTGCATCATCAAATAGGATCCAGTGACTTTGTCTACGCATACAAATGTGATGTATCACCTTTTCCCTTATAGACATAACGCTTGTTGTAGCGGTGTCGCTGTACACAGCAACAATTGACATTCCAAAACAATCCTGGAAGTATGGTTTCTCGTATGCACTGGCATGGGCAAGTGTGTTGCCGGCAGCTGTCGTTATCTGCGTTGTTATCATAATGACTTTGTTGAAAGGGCGAAAAGAACAATCAACTCAGGGTGTGTAAGATTGCTGGACATGCACCGTGCATTGACGCACTTGCTATGGATTTCACCTTTCGTGGAAAACCTTGTGGTCTTCTGCTCCCGTAGTTAAGAATGCATCACACCACAAGGTTTGGAGGAAACCGTTGCCAGTACCGTAAGGCAGTTGTAACGATTGATAAACAGCCTGTCCTTTGTATATTCTGAGGATGTGCTTGGGTGGTAGAATACGTTTTGCATAATGTATAGGTAACAACGAACTGTTTAGCTACTTGACGTTACTGTAGCTACGTGATTGTTCTTGATGTTTTTTAGCTGTTGCGAGTGGAGTTTACTTCGATGCATTGGTATGAATGCAGAATACTGCATATCATTGTCAGCAGGAAATTGTTCTTTCGTTTGACAAAGCTTGGTTAAGATTATTGAGGCACATTGCTATGCTTTCGAGTGTGATAGTCCAGCCTCGGCACAAAAGGAGCATCAACATTTGCCACATGAGACAGTAGGAGGGCTTCGCAGATATAGGACTTGGTAGCGAATAGTTAAAGCGTAGAATCATCTTAGATATCGTTATGTAAGACCTGCCCTTTGAGTTGTTTATAAAGAATATCAAATCCAGTCAAAAAATGTTGTTGGTGTCGTCATTTCACCAAAAGTCCCATTGTCGTATTATAAACTTCTGTAATACTATGTATTATGTGTAACATAAGTAGTGTGGCAAAATTTCATTTATTAAATCTGTGCTTTAACAGAATGTGATAATTTCTTGAGTTAGATTGCAGTACATGTAATTAGCCGTTAACCGTTTTGTGAGAGCATTTGTCTTGATGTCAAGAGCAGTTTTGTTCACTTCCTTTTATAATTATCAATGATAATTCTTGTTTCAGTGGCATTTGTTTATTATCACATCTTTTTCAAAGTTCCAAAGTCCCCTTAATTGCTAGTTTAAGCAAAATACCCTTTAGGGTTTTCAATTCTTACATGGTCAGATTTCTAGGACATATCGAGGTACTGCTGCCTAAAAATTATCTGGTTTTCATTAATATAAAACAAGGTCAACAAGATTGAGAAATATTTTATATATGCTAACTTTCATTTGTCGAGGCAGAAATTGATAGACAATGAAGTATATGAACAGTAGTTAAGTCTGAAAAGATCATAGAAGAGACACGCTGTATATTTCGTGGAAAGTAATTGCTGTTATTAAGGAAGACCTGTGTTTGATAAAGTAAATTAAGGTCCTGCTGTGCATCGTTAGTGGAGGACAAATGACAGCCATTATGGAGAGCAATGAACTGTCTAATTGAGTGACCACAAAGACCTGATGGAAATGTTGCAGCACGAATGACGAACAAGATTATGTTTTTCATTGTGAATGCATATTGAATAGAAATGAAATTTTCTTCCGTGATGACCGTACCATTGCTTTTGATGAAGGAATTATAGTGTCAAACTTACTCGTTGTGCAAACTAGTGCATGTATAAATCTATTGAAGACGACATACCGTGGCAATGTGTGTGCCAAAGGTTCCCTAAGGGAACGCAATCAAAGACCATTTTTTATACTAAAGTAAGTTACAAAGTTACAAAATTAGTTGAAGAGTTCTTGTTTCCAGTCATGTTCTGTATAGGAATGAATGTATACTGACCTATAGTAAGCTGACGAAGTTATCAGACAATTTTAAATTTCAAGAAAAGGCTAATGTGCGATTCATAAGTGCTATTTTCAGGATGAAATGTTACCTGATTCAAACCTTATGTCATCAAGTTGCTTTTTCATGTAGCTATAGAAAATACATTCAAGGTCATGGAATGCTTCATTCAAGAAGAAAGTCGGTATGTGGCGTGCTTTTCAATGGTAGTCAGGAGTGAGCAGATTGAAGCCTGTCCAGAGATAAACCCCGATTCAGGGAATTATTTACCTTTGCATTAAAACAACAGTTAGTGTCGATAGACAAAAATATCTTAAGCCAGATGAGCCATGCAAATATGGCCAACAAATGTTCTTAGGACAGATGAAAGTGATTAAAAACTCGTCCCTACTTCAAACCCCCATGCTACCACAGATTAGTGTATGAGGAAGCTCGAAACGAGACGCTTTAAACATCGTAACGAATAGGATGATCACATGATGTCATGTAAAGTCGCAAAAGTCATCTTAACAAGCAACGAAGTGTTTGTTCTATTTTTACATGGACTTTTCAAATCTTTTTGCAGAAGATTTATTGAAAGCAAATAAACGAAAATCCCAATTGCCTTCAATGGTCACATTAAATTTGTGAAAGATCATACCATTGCTTTTATTACATGTCCATGCAGTTGATATCTTCTCCTTCGTTCCGTTTACTTTCTAAAATGCTTACACCTATGTATTTTATTGACAGTTCATGTAAAATTTTCCCGATTCTCTTAAAATTGGAGAGTTTGTTATACCCCCCCCCCCAAAAAAAAAAAAGAAAAAAAAAGTTGCGGTACTGCTTGTAACTGGTAACAATTAATAAGGTAAGACTTATCTTTAGGTTTTTAGTTAAAATTGTGACTTTCTATTTAGTAGCTTGATTTCAGACCCTAAAGTATAAGGAGGTTTCTTTCAATTTTGTACCACAGGTTAAGGAGAAGGCTCCTTCTTAGATCCAAGGCCTTGACACGATCGTCGAAGATAAACAAGCGTTTGTGCTCTAATTTCTGCGATTATCGTCGCGAATAGATAATTAATGAATACAAGAATGAGCCAATGTTTTTTTACTGGTTAATACCTGTTTGCAGTAGGCAAAACTCCAGAATGTTTTTACTGAGTAGTTGGCTACTTGGCTACTTGTTGGCTACTGGTACTTGGCTAGTTCACTGAGTATGTAAATATTTTTTATAAAACACAGTAACACATCAAACGTCATCTTTGGTGACTACACTTTCCATGTTATGAAAATATTTGTAAAAAACTGGCATTTCCAATAGACAATAAAACAAAAAATCAAAGAGCAAGCTTTTAAAGGTCTCCTCCACTTTAATTACAGTTTGTTACGATAAAAGATAATATTTACAAGCCATTCACTGACAGCAAGAACGTAGTGACATGGTCTACATAGTTACAAGAGTTAGAGGACGTACCGTTGTGTTTTAAAACTACACCTTTCACAGGAAAAGATAAGCTTGAGAAATTTACACTTCGAAATATTGAAAACATACAACAGCTTTATACGCTGTCATCTGACATTGTATTTAGGTGATACCACTTCGGCATTTCCGACATTCCAAAAGACCCAGTGATATGAAGAATGGTAACCAATTGAAAGTATTGTAATAAGTTTGGTGAAGGTGAATTTTGCACCCACAAATCTGGAATCGACTTCAAATCAACGTTGCCGTAAGCCACGCAGTCAATATTACCCCTTCCAATGTCCTCTTTGCCCTCTCGCGGAACCTAATAATACAAGTTCTCTTTCTCTGCTACCAACAAAAACTTGCTGTTCAAACTTTGTTGACAATTTCCTCTTCCCAAATACCAGCTGATATAAGGCCACCTATTGGACAGAAAATGTTTTCGTCCGTTGCTTGGATGAATTACTTTTTGTTTATCCGTGATAAAACACAGAGGATAATGCCGATTCCGTTTAGGCCAAAAGCAAGCCATGCAATGATAAATGAATGTCCATGAACCATCGAACCGATAGTTGATGTTTTGTAGTTATAAATTGACAATCCACTCATCAAAGAAAACTCTGGTCAAAGAGAAAAGAGATTATGTATCAGAAAGGTTGGCAAACCAGTTCGATAAGTATACCACTGAAGCAAACGTATATACTAGGTTTTCGTTTAGTTGTATCTTTAAAACTGTCTTCAAATAGGTTGTAGATCTTTTAGGGAAAATATTCTACACCCCTTGTATTGGCCGGTGTTCCCTAAGACTTCCATGCACCAAGTGAGAATCATTATCCTAAATATTACCATTATTCCACCAAATAATTGCTTTCATTCTCAAAGTAAAACAACAAATCCTGCCTCGGTAACAAATGGCGCTAGTTACATTTATGTTGAATCTATATCGGATAGATAACATTTTACTTTGTTGATCAAAGGTAATAACTTTTTAAGGAAACAAATGCTACTTTCACTTCAACTGTGGTTTACACTGAAGCTTCTACATGCAGTACCACCAACAAGTAGCTATGGATTGATGGTATATTGTATCATCAATTGTCTTAAGTCTAGAATTTAAATACTGTTGTTTTTAAAGACCTTGAAGTAGCAGAAAATCTTATATACAATATTAATTTTGCAACTTTGGTTCCCTTTTGACGATGCATCTAGTAATGTTTGGATCTACAGCTTTAATGATGATTTTGCAAGTGATTCCATCCGTAGCCGAAGACATGCGCATTTCTCCTTTACAACAGATATTGATTTAATAATGTCGATACTTCGTTCTCTCCCCCCCTCCCCCAACTCCTTTGAAAAAATCAGTTCGAACAAAAACAAAGGCACCAAAAGCCTGATGAACTTGTCACAAGGACAGCCTATATAATGGCAATCAGGGTAACACTTAGCACAACTTGGGTCAGAGTAGAAAATATCAGGTGAGAAGGTTCCAGTTTCTCAATATTCAAGTGACTTGTACTAATAGCCGTCATGGTCGCAAGATTTTCCTCCACGAGGATTTTCTCGCTAGTTGTGGTTTCATGAAGATGTCTTATTAAATATGGGCTATATTAATAGTTGCCATAGTGACTAGGTTATCCACACGAGGAAATCGTCAATAGTTGGGATTTTATGAAGATATCATTACCAAGAAATTTCAAAACGAATCCTGGATTTGATGCGCACCACACCAAAAAGGAATCTACTGAAACCGGTCAAGCTACCAACCTACCATAAAATTTTAGAACGATAGGTTAACAACTTTTTAAGTTATTTTGCAAACCAACCTACCTACAAACAAACAAACCCGGGCGAAAACATAACTACCTTGGGGAAGGTAATTACGAAGTCATTTGCAATTGCAACAAAGTAAAACATTTTTTCCCTTTTAACTGAAAGCATAGCAATACTATTAGACTAGTAATCTGGTACTCGCATGCTATGAAAAGTTTCTAAAGACAGACAGTAATCCATTTCGAGTAATTCAAGAACTGTCCATCTTCTGTAAGAGTTGATCCGTCCACTAACTTATACTCTATCAATGATCATCCTCCAAATATGTAAACGTTTTAAATTCACCTCTGGGATCTATAATTACCTCATCATTCCGAGAATGTAATCAAATGCTTATTACCACTTCATTCAAATTTCCCAAAATTTTATAAGTTATATCCTCTAGTTCTCATGCTCCGTTGCCATTGCTACGTAACCGATAGAGCGGTTTATTTCCGCAGGATGACATTCCTGAATTTTAAGGTCTTAACATGCCTTACACTCTGCTTAAAGCTAAGCAAGAACTAGAAATCAATAGGTAGGGTTTACAGGTGAGCTAAGCATCTGAAATACTTGTTGGCTCTCTTCAAAGCTTAAGTGTTCCTGCACATTGTCCGCCTGGTTTTGGCTAGCCTTGCTTTAAAGCTATTTATTTCGTTATCTGCCTAAATCCGTGAAAACATTTTGCCATCTATACTTAATCATCTTTCTGATGCTAAAGTGACTGTTTTTAAACACAGTTAGTGCCCTTCGAAAGTCAAAGATACTAAACTGAGCTACTGAGACTGTTTAAATCCAAGTAATCGCTTCTGAGTCTGTACGAAAATTACGAAATCTGTATTTCGATCAACCTTTATTTTATGATAAAAGGACATGTTACTTCTGTGTTGTTAGCCCCACACCTTCAACGTTTTCTGGTCTCTACAATCTTTAGTTAAAAAGTCTTTTTGTTGTGTAAAACGTGACATTTTCTCTGAAAAGCCGAAGCATAATGAAAATATACTAAAACCTCTACCTCTGACGCTCTTCAGACATGGAGACGAAAATCAACTCAAAATATTTGATAGAATGCGGCTCAAACCTAACCAGTCAGAATAGCATAGCGAAATGACATGTAATTTGAAGAGTCCTATTGCAAAAACGAACTCATAGTGTTTACAAAGTGCTGCTTGTCTTACTTTCATATAAACCGAGTTTAAAAATTCAAGTGGAAAGACGACTTTCTTCTGCTAAGTTTCAAAAGCTTTCAGTTTTTAAAAGCAGTCTTTTTTCATGCCTTTCCTTTTTTCTCTGTGTCTGTTTTTGGTCTAATAAGCGGTCCTCATGGTATATGATCTACCCAGGGTGGAAAATTGTGATATAAACGTAGAGAATAGACCAGGTGAAATAAAGTAGCTCAAGAAATAAAAGTATTTAACGCTACATTTTTTTTGCAAATGGATTCATTGCTAACACCTGACAAGTCAAAATTCTTTCACTGCATTATAAAATTTCGTGAATCGCATTTAATTGCTGTGCTTACAAAGCAGCATAGAGTAGACAGCTTTATGTAAAACAGTCTTAGTCAATACTGCACCATCTACGGTCACGTACACTGTAGTAAATGGATAGAAATAAGAAAGATAGAGACATCAAAACCTAAGTGGTCAAAAAACAGTGAAGTATTTTTTCAAAAAAATAGTGAAATATTGTGCCTCATGACATTAAAAATATCCATTGAAAACTTAAAACTCGATGTCATTAAATGTCAGGCAAACCGTTTCCTTGCAAATTGAAGTCCAAATTTGTCCAAGCTTTCCTTCATACTGTACTAGAACACTTAGCAAACGTTAGCCAAGCAGTGGATAAGACCAATTTTTAGCTTAATCTCAACTGATTAAAACTCCCATGACAACAACAGTTTTAAGACGCAAGGTCTGGATAACATCTTCATAACTTAAACAGATTCTATTCAGCTTGTCAAGAAACGAACACTAAAAGGGAGACAATTCTGGACGAACTTGTGAGTTTCTTTCACAAAAGGCGATTTCACCCAATAAGATTTGCGAAAATGTTCAGTTGGATGGCAATCTTGGGGACACGTAAAGCGGATCGCATATCTGAAATATAAAATCCTTGCCATTGGTTATGCTGGAATCATGAATTAAGTGTGGCATTGTAGTCTGTCTTTGTCAATACTTGCAGAGAAACTGTTAAAGAAGCAAACAACGCATTGATAAAGCCACAAAATCCAGTCTAATAAAGTCTTAAAAATGGGACTGTTCAGCCTCGTTCATTTGTTTGTGATACGTTCCATATTACAAAACTACAACTAACAATTATCAACACAGATTACGGTGATCCTTGTTAATTAGCGAATCAATCAATCAATCAACCAATCAAACAAACAAAATCTTTATACATGTGCCAAGATATTTAGCTTACAGGCTAATCGATGACAACTTAAAAGAAGCTGTACATAAATCAAATTAATATACCATAGATTACAATTTTATTTAGAAATTTTTATACGATTGCCATAGAGTAGCATTGATCACCGAGAACAAACAAAAGACCATCCATACACCCTGATCCGCTCCATTAGTTCCCCACCGCCTACCGCAAGTGGACAGCTCCCTTACACTTTAAGATTTCTTGACATGATCTGTTAAAATTCTAGTAATAACAATAAAATCACAGTCTACAGTTTAAAAGGGTTTCCGTGTCTTCTCTTATATTTTTTTTAAATTGGTCTATTGTTGGCAACCTCCCTAACTGTTCTTTCTAATCTACTCCAGAAATATGGATCAAAGAACTTTATTAAATTATCACCGTACTTTAATGATCAAAATCTTAGAATAATGAAGGTGTAGTTTCTCAATTTGTAACAAGTTTCTTCTAATGTAAACAGTTCTTCATATCTTGTGGAGCAAAACCATTTTTAACTTTGTACATTAGTACGGCATGTTTTGTTTTATGACATTTGAATTGCTTGTTAAGATAAACTTGTTGGATATAATTGAGTGTAATCGTTTTGTTGCTCACCGTATATAAACATGTGAGATCGTTCAAGCTTTATATTATAGCAACTATAAATAAAGTTTGCAATGATAAGTGCTAATTAGTCAGTTAAGGTCAATTCAAACTTATCAATCATTCTGTGGAAATCTGAACAAGTAGTATCAGTACTACTACTAGTGCTAGTAGTAGCAGCAGTAGCCAGTGGTGTGCTGGAGATGAGATCGTTTGGCAAATGGTGAAAACATCGCCCCTGTCTCCAATTATCTTAAACATTCTACGTTTAACTAGTTTTTATGTATCATCTTCATTATATGAAAGATGTTTGGAAATACCAGAGGAAAGAAGACTTTCTTATTTTTGTCCATGGCCTTGTAGACTAGATTAAAAGCAATAGAAATTCGTAATGGAAGAACCGGGTATGCAAAATTGATTTAAGAACTTAACATATTTTCTTGCCAAAATATATTGAGATCTTTAAAGCTGACTGCAGTCTCAACGTCTATGGTTTGAAAATATAAAGTGCACTCTCCAATATACCAATGAAACTTACATTGTTTGCACCAACTTCTGATCACGTGCTTGTCCTTTCGACGGCATAGATAACAATTTCGTACCAGAAACAGTGTGATAAAGGTAACTGTATCAACAAATAAACAGATTGTGAATCCACCGTACGGTCATTTGACCTAAAGTGAGTATAAATAGTGCTAACTGAACTTGCTTTTGCCAGTTTACTTGCTCGTACCTACAAATTATTTTCACAAGAGAAACAGGTCAATTTTAGTTTTTCACACTGTAAATAATGCATTTTCAAGTTCATCAGCAAAAGTTCCTCAATGCATTCTTGGACCGTCGTTGAATGTATACTTGATTTAACTGTTTTCAGAGCCAAGAACGAATGCTCAGCGGTTGATGAGCTCAAGGGACGGCAACTGCCATTACAAACAACATGCTCTAAGATGGGATATGCATCCAGGAGATTGCATTTGGGATAACAAAGCAGTTGTAAGGCATCAGAAAAAGAGGGCAGCTTTTTCTTTTTATCAACTTGCTCTCTGATTACATTATCTGATCCACCATAATCTTTATGATAATCGTCATGATTTTCATCTATACGTTCATTGTCTCCTACTTCATAATCGTAATGATAGACATCAATTGCATCACCAACATCTTGGCTGTACAATCGTTTCCGTTCCTTGTGAATTAAGTGTAGGCTGAATTCTGAAAATGCTGCAGCAAAGCTCAAGAGTTCAGAAGATCACCACTTTGCATCTTTATTGTACGTCCTCAGCTATAGGGTGATCTGTGAAAAAGGTATGAGAACTTAGGAGAGAAGAGATGGTAGGTTGCGAAAAGAGTCTTTTGGAAGGGATTCTTCATGAATTCCAATACAATGTCGAATGCTGAAAGAAGTTGATGGAATGACACTGCGGTTGCCAAAGACTGCTTCGTTTTAATCTTCTCCCACAGCCCTGCAGCCTTTTATCTTTCTTTTGAATGGAAGGATGTGTCATTGGCAACAGCTTTCAGCGCCTCTTCAATGCTGTCATATCTTGCAAGGAATACGTCTAGTGCAAGTTCTTTTGATCTCCTTCTCACCATGTTTAATGATACCCGATCCTAGATAAAATCTGTCCAAAGTAATCTGCTCTAGAGAAAATGTGCTCCTTTGAAAACTGACTCTAGGCAAAAATCGGTGAAAACGATGTCCTAAATAATGACACTTCTCCCTTAAACAGACATTCAAAGTACCCACTCAAAGGGCCCCTCCAAAATTTGAATACATATATACGTTTTGGCGCTGCTCAAAATATGATCGAGGGCCTCCCTGACCATTGCCCTTCCACCAGCACGCCACTGGTAGTAGTAGTGCAAACTCAATTTATTTCTTTATGACGTTAAAAGACAATTTCAAGTCTCAGTTTACAGGTAACTTGGAATTGCTTATTTGAATCTTTCACATCGAAAAGTAAACTTAAGTAACATAGCATTTCTAGGAATTGCAATTACCCTTTCTAAAAATTTTTTAGCTTTAGATATATCCATTCTTTATTTCTCAAGCAAAATACGTATTAAGTAGCTAATATTGCAATGTTCATAATTTTTTTTGACGATGTAGTTCTTTGCATTATTGTCGTATCCTAAGTCTTTTAACATACTGATAAAATCTTTTGACGTTATATCAGCAGCAGCAGTAGTAGTAGTATGCGTAATAGTACAAGAACGAGAAACGTAGTAGTAAACTTAATATAAGTGTATAATCAATATACATAATTATCAACACCTTCAACATTTCTTACCTGAAAATCCTGCTAACACAGCAATAACATCCATGTTCATTTCTCTTTTGAATACAAACATTCCAAGAATTGCAATGAGAGTGACGATGAGAAGGACAGACGCAATTATACTCAAAACACGAACAGTTTCACGCCAGCCTGTAGGAATAGTACAGAAATGAAATGAATTTCTCTAGAAATGTAAGCTAGTTTGAAATTCTGCTAATGTGACTTAGATTTTAGTCTTATGTTTCTTAAACGTTTCTAATCATTTTTGTTTCTTATTATCCAAAACTCTGATTCTAACAACTTCTTGTATCAAAGGGTAACCTTAACTGTCTCAACTTAACAAATTTATGGAGAGAGAGAGAGAGAGAGAGAAAAAGAAAAGAAACACTAATAGACGACAAACGGTAAATTCGTTACTCAAAGTTCCACGTCACGATGGACGATCTTCAGACGAATGGGATTTCATTAATTATACATTGCTTATATATACAGATTGTTAGTCGGGCTTTGCGATTTCACAGACAAGAAACTTATTCTCGTGACGGCACTTAGATACAAGCTCCGTACGTTTGTTAAGTAAAGTCTCTTTGTTTGCTTTCGCAATACCTACTTTCTCTTCAAGGCAAAGATGGCAACGGCCTCACTCACTAACAGTGTATAGGATTAAATATCACTCAAAAATATTCAAAAAAACAACTCAGCAAGCCAACACTCACTAACAATGTATAAAATTAAATATCACTAGAAAATACACCGTCATTTTAGCGTTTCGATATTATCTTAATCACAATTAATTCTGATGCAGATAATATCGAAAAGTTAAAATGATGTTGTATATTTTTGAGTGATATATATATATATATATATATATATATATGTTTGCACACGGGAGAAAATTGGCTTTTTGACTA